>PVHP010020532.1:0-30471 GCA_004024765.1 Zapus hudsonius | reverse complement strand
TGGCCAGGAGAACCTGGCTGAATACTAGGCTATCCATGGTCCCCTGTCACAAGGACTGATCCAGACGAACCATGGAGGAGGTTATCCAGTGGAGGGGGGAGGGGAGGGCAGCGGGGAATTGGGGATAACAACTCATTGTTTGCCCACTAAATGTTGTAACTCATTATGGACAATAAATTATTAAAAAAAAAAAAAAGAAGCAGAGCAGGGCTGGAGAGATGGCTCATCGGTTAAGGCACTTGCCTCCAGTGCCTAAGGCCCTGGGTTCAATTCCCCAGTACCCACATAAACCAGACCCACAAGGTGGCCCTGGTGTTCTCTCTCTTGCTCTCTCTATATCTCTCTGCTTGAAAATGAATAAATAAAACATTAAAAAAAAAGAAGCAGAGCAAAAAAAAAAAAAAGCTGTGGAATGGAAGTTTATTTCTTCCATTAAAGGAATTTGAGGCACCAAGAAAGCTAGTAAGGCCAGGCATAGTGGCACATTCCTTTAATCCCAGCAGTTGGGTGGCAGAGGTAGGAGGATCCCCATGAGTTCAAGATCACCCTGAAACTACATAATGAATTCCACGTCAGCCTGAGCTAGAGTGAGACTATACAAGAATGTTGTTTCTTTGAAAGCCAGCCTGGCTGTTACATGTAGAATGTTACATGTAGGAAAGGAGGACTCCTCAATCCATAGCCAGGTTCCCCTATGTCTGAAAAGGAGCCCCAAGCCCTAGGAGACCAGAGGAGGGTTCTGTCAGGTGGGAGAACCCTTCATTAGCTCCTCTGTGGATGGAGTTCCCTGTCTGGCTCATGGATCTCTCCAGACGAGGTTGCTCCTTAAAGCTTTCATTTACATTCTCCCAAGCTCAGTCTATTAGCCTGACTGCTGCTTCCTGAACCAGTTGCATGCCTTCCCAACACTGGTTTCTGGCATCAGAGACCTTATTTACTCAGGACATGATGATTTATATCTGATATCTTTAGGAGCCATACTCTATTTCTATATATTCTGACCACAGCCACAAGAAAATCACTAGGATGTATGTTCTGTCTTAACAGACACCATGGAGTAGAAGATTCCTGGAGCTTGCTATTTTAACTACCATACATGGATTAGAAAATTCATATGTTGTACAGACAAAAACACTGTACTCAGAGCCAATAGACCCCCTTCAAACTGGGAGATGATTTTTGCTAGCTATAACTCAGACAGAGGCCTAATTTCCAGAACTTACAGAGAACTCAAAAAAATTAATAACAAAAACTCAAACTGCCCCCTCACAAAATGGGGCACTGATCTCAACAGAGAATTCACAGAGGAAGCAACTCATATGGCCTTTACGTACCTGAGAAAGTGTTCAGCATCCTTAAGCATCAGTCAGAATGGCAATCATAAAAAAAAAAAACCCAACAACAATAATTGCTGGCGAAGATGTGGGGAAAAAGGAACCTTCATTCACTGCTGGTGGGATTGCAAGCTTGTTCAACCGCTACGGAAAGCACTGTGGAGACTCATCAATAGAATGGGCATAGAGCTACCAATGGACCCAGCTATCCCTCTACTAGGCATCTACCCACAAGATGTCACTCCTCCGGAGAGAGACATTTGTCCAACTATGTTTATAACAGCTCAATTCATAATAGCCAAGAATTGGAATCAACCAAAATGCCCTTCCATGGAGGAATGGATAACAAAACTCTGGTATATTTACACCATGGAATTCTATTCAGCTGAAAGGAAAAATGACATAACAAAATTTAGGGAAAAATGGTCTGACTTGGAGCAGATCTTTCTAAGTGATCTCTCAAAAGAACAGAGAGCCAAACACCGCATATTTTCCCTCATATGTGGTCCTTAACCAGGCTAACTGTAAACCCTATGCAGACAAGTAGAAAGAAGTGAGAGGTTATGAATGAGGGGTAAGGGACGGGGGAGGGGAATGGCTTAAGCATGAGGCTAAACCAAATTGGGTTCAAAACCATAAAATCCTCACGTGCATACTGTAACCTAGAGAGCAAGTAGTGGGTGTCATCTGGCAAGAAGGGTCATGAATAGTAGGGGAGAGAGTCTAAGCCTATGAATAATTGATCAGTCTGACAACTCCTGGTCCCAGTCACTGATTCCTTCCCTCACTGAGCTGTTGACCAAAGTGACCCATGAGGTTCTAAAAACAAGACAGAATTCTGTCAAAGCTCTTAAATGCCCTCCCCAGGCCTGAGGCAAAACCCTATTGCTGAAGAAACCACAGAATGCCATCGATCAGCATCGAGAGACCCTTCGAGGTCCGAAATGGTAACCAGCCCACAGATGGTAGTTAGTGTAGTGCTGGAAGGCACTGCATAAGCTGTCAGGGGAAGCTGGTCATCAACAGCTGGAGCAAACAGAGACCACTGGCATGAAACACAGTCTGCTGCCGTGAGTAGGCTGACCACACCTCCTATTGGGAGAGAACAGCGAACCAAGAAAGGAACACTTGTGTAATGGAGGAGCCTAGGCCTGGGGGAGACAATCAACAGCTTTTAAATTTGGCCAAATATTCCACTCAGTGAGCGGAAGCCCTTAAATGAACTGGGGACTTAGGGCGATATGCACTGGAACCAGGGCTCTTGGGCTCCTGAGAGCACCATGGGAGCGATTGACGGAGAAGCTACTATAAATAGAATATAGGTAATCCAGAATGGTATATCTTTGTTAACCTTTACTGATCTCACTCTCCAATGGAGACTGTGTTTGTATCTTTCAGAATGCAGCAAGAGAGCTGTGGCCCATCCAACCCTACCAACCATCCGCAGGCCAATAGCTGAGATCCGGGCAAGAGATGAGCCACCACAGTCATACCGTGGAGGATTCATAAGGAACCCCACAGAGAATGATGGGATGAACAAAGGACCCACAGCCACAGCCATTCAATCAACACAGGATAAGCCAGTGAGACAGAAACCAATGATATTCAACACAAAGACCCCTAAGTTCTCAACATTAAAGCAGCCTTAATACTCACCCACCACGACTCAGGGAAATGAGCAGAAGAAGGGGCGGAAAGATTATGAGAGCTGTGGTGGGGGAGAATATCCAGAGGCTAGACACCCTGAGTAACAACATACTAGGGCCAGGAGAACTGGGCTGACTACTAGGCTATCCATGAACCCCTGCCCCAAGGACTGATCCAGATGGCCCATGGAGGAGGATATCCAGCCAATTGGGGATGGGAAAGAGGGGCATTGGGGAACTGGGGATAACAACTCATCATTTGCCCATTAAATAATGTAACTCATTATGAACAATAAAAAAAAATATGGAGAGCAAAAAAAAAAAAAAAAAAAAAAAAAAAAAAAAAAAAAAAAAAAAAAAAAGGAAAGAGAGAAAACTCATATGAACCACGAGTGCTAACTTCCCTTTGGAATTCTTTAAGCCCTGCCAGCTCCCCCAAGTTGGAAGTTCTGCCCCAAGAGAGGCATGAGGCCATAGTTGGGTGTAGTGGGTCCACCACAACCTTTAAAAGCAGAGCTCTTGCTGTGAGCTGCATGTAGGGTCCCTTGAGATGTTAGGAGCTCTGTTTGGATGAAGAGTCACCACATTGAAGGAGTAAAGGTTAAAGGAAAGCTAGAGGAAGAATAAACACATAAACCTTGGGGAGGACACACAGCATCCCAGCATAGAGGAAACAATGGGGGCCCTGTGAAGAGCCCATATCACAGCCTCATCCTCCCGTGTAAGGCAGGAGGGGGAAGCCCCGCTCTCACCATGGTGGTCAGGCATCCCAGAAGCAACAGCAGCCCGGGCAACATAGCGTGCGGAGTCTGCAGCCTCCTCGGGGGAGGGACTTTTACTCAGAGTGATGAGATGAGCCTGTCATCACAGAAAGAAAAAACAAGTTGTTTACATGCTGCTTGCAGGGATAAGCAGAAAACCAAGGCCCTTCCCAGCAAGCTGGAAAAAATGATTGATGGGGAAGAACCATTGACTTCTGGGAGCTGGTTTCAAAGCACTGAATGGTGGACAACACTGGATGCTGAGTCCACTTGGCTCAGTGTTGTGGCTGAAGCCTATCCCAAAAATAAATCATTTCAAAGTCTATGGTCATTTGAGTCAGCAAGGATGATAGGGGTGGGGTGTTTTAAAGTATCAATGATGCACAGAGGAAGTGAGCAAGCTGAGATCCTGGACTTTTGTTAAGCCCAGAAAGTGGGACTTAGCCATGATAGGACTGTCTCTCCTCCAGCCTAATTGGTAAGCCCAAATGATTGCCTGCATTCTCTCATACAGAAAACTTAGTTTCTTGGAAATAAAGTCCATTGTAAAACTACCCCCTGGAGGGAAGGCTCAGCAATTAAAGGTGCTTGCTGGCAAAGCCTGATGACCCAGTTTTGATTCCCCAATACCCATGTAAATCCAGATGCACAAAGTAGCACATGCATCTGGAGTTCATCTGCAGTGGCAAGAGGCTAGGGTGTACACATATTCATTCTATTTCTGTCTGCTTCTTTCTATCTCCCTCTCTCAAATAAATAAAAATATTTTAATAACTGTTTAAGAAAATCATATACAATAACAGTGATCTTATAAACACAGAATAATAAAAATCCTTTCAATTAAAATATAAAATACATCCATTCAAAGAAAAAGTTACTACTCATTTCCATGTCAACATTTAGAATTAAAAAATACCATTAAAGACTGATCCAGTATGCCCACAGGAGGACCACCAGTGTGTTGGGGACAGAGAGGAGGGAAAGGGTGTACCATACAATGTATCTAAATATTGACAATAAAGATATCACAAAATAACATTAGAAATATGTTTATACTAATCCAATAAACATATTTACAGATTGCCTAAAACAGAAGAGGAATAGACAAGGGGTGGAGAGCTACAGAAAATTGGAATAAAATATAATGAAGGAATACAATGCCCTAATGTGAGATTTCAGATAGTTTGTAATTAATTGCTAAAAGTGTATCACTTTTCTCATTGTGGCAACAAAATATCTGACAAAACAAACTTAAAGGAAGAAGGACTTATATCTGGCTCACAGTTTAACAGCAGCACAGGCAGTCAAGGCAGGAAGGCAGAGTGGCAGGAGCATGAGGTCATAGTATATCTGATCAGGAAGCAGAGAGCAATGAATGCTGGTGCCCCTCAGATTTCCTTCTTTTTACCTTGTTATTTAGTCTGAGACTTCAGTGGATGGGATGGTGCCAGCCACAATCAGGGTGGGTATGCACTCCAAAGTTAAACCTATTTGGAAGCATCCTCATAGACACACAGAGGTATATGAGGTATATGAAGGCTAAGTATCAGAGAGTGACAGAAACACTAAGTCATCATGTGTTTCAAGGAAGGAAACACTAGCTAGAGTAGATAAAATGTACAGGCAACAGTTAAGATTAAGGTGCACTTCAATTCTTTCTCATTTGTGATATACTGATTTTTATTTTCGAGATACTTTCACTAGGTATTTGATATGGTCCTTGGGTTATGGATGAGAAATCTGAGATTGCTGAATGGGTATGCTAGAGTTAGGGTTTGGAATGTCCCCCAAAGGCCCATGTGTGAAAGGCTTGTCTCCACTTGGTGCTATTGGGAGCTGGTGGAGTGCATAAAAAGGCAGAGCTTGTAGAAGGTCTTAGGCATGACAAGTGTCCCCTCAAAGGAGATTCAAGGCCACCTGGTCACCGTGATGTCAGTCACTTTGCTCTGGCATGCACTCCTTCTATGATGTGCAACCATGCCACAAGCCTCCCCCCCTCAAAAAAAAACAGGGCCTGAACACAAAATATGGACTATAGCTCCAATCTCTCCAAACTGACCAAAACAGGTATACACAGAACAATGGAAAGCTGGCTAGTGTGGTGAATGGCTACAATATCCCACAATTAGTAAGCAAAGAGATAATAAGCTCTGAGTTTGATACTCTTGACTTCAAATTCTGCTTTTTTTGTAGCATATTCTGAATGCTGCACTCTGTCCTACCAGCCCTGGTGGAAGACCTTACTGATTTATGCCAGCGCACTGCCAGAAGCACCCTGATTCAACCTCCAAGAGGTACAACTTAGGAAGAGTCTGCACCTGCTCCTCTGATGATATCTAATTGCATCTCAACAATTAGCCAGAGTCCAGGTAGTCCTCCGATTGTAAAATGTGCCTCAATGATTACAGGTTAAAATCTGAGCTGCTATCACAAGGCTTTTTGTGATAGACTATTTCAAGTCAAGGTTTTGGATACTGTGTAGGAACAGTCAAAATTCTTATTCAGAAATGCTCACAATATTCTTTTTTTAATAACAACTTTTCTCACTATTGAAAATGAAGATCTTAACAAGTGATTTATTTTGGCAAGCCCAAATTAGTCACTGTCTTCAATTTAGCATGCAACACCCAGTCTTAAACTCCAACTTGAAGTGCTATTGAAACAACAGGTACTGCAAAATGGAACTCGATTTAAGTCCAGACTATCAGAGCTAAGGGCTAGAGTCAACTATCAAGTGCACAGTGTTTGGAGAAAAAGGAAAACAGCAGAACTGCTCCCCAAAAATCCCATGAATGCAAGCTGAGACATGTGCACTTTGTACTGCTCCCTTGGTCCTCTGGCTCTACAGTCCACTATTTGAAGAAAACAATCTCTATATGATGCTTAGGAAAGTTTTCCTCAGAACTTTTACAGACTCAATACATGCTACTTTAGATTTTTTTAAAACTAAAATTCAAAAAATATTTTCGATTTCTTTTCATTCTGCTATTATAATGTAAGGAAATATAATAAATATGTGTTTTGAAAGTATCAAAAAATTTTTGCCTTGAAGACAGAAAGTGACATTTTCCAACAGCAAAACAGATTATAATATCAAGAATGTGGATCCTGAAAGTGTAAGTAAGGTGAGCTGATCAGGAAATTTTCCTGACATCAACATTTTCCTATGTAGATGCTAATGCTATATGCACAAACAGTTATTATTCATTATTCATTTGAAAGTCAATCCTTGATCTAATTTATTATTTAATATTCACAAAGCATTTATAAACCATGTCCTGGAGAATGGGGAGAGGAATGCCCAGAATGTTTAAAATGTACCAAATTTACATCTCATTATTCAGTTAGAGTCCATTCAATTCAGTCTAATTTAATTGATTCCTATTTGATTCAGTGCATTCTAATTTTGAAGTTCTTTCTACATAGCAGACATTGTTCTAACACTAGAAATACACACACACATACAAATAAAGCAAAGATTTGCATTTTAAAGGAGATCACAGATGAACAACAATGCAGAGTAGTTCACTTTGTAAATATATAGACACTGTCCTTTACTATGTTTTGGTATCCAGAAACTTCCTCTCTATCCTCTTCCTGTTATTATTTTGAATGATTTCAATGTCCACAAGATTGGCCTGTACCTATCAAGCAGGAGAAAGATGGCATACGTATACAGGTTAGCACTGCCTGTAGGACCCCAAGGCTAGGAGTTTTACCATCATTGGCCATTAGAGGAAAGATGGAGCATTTGCTGTAACTGGAAAGATGGTAATGGAGAGAGCAGCAGCTTTCAGTACTGGGATGCAGCACACCTGCAGAGATCTTGCAGGGAGGAGTGGGAAGGGGGATCCTCCATCCCACTCTCCTTCTATGGTCCAGGCCACGTGGTTTTCATTCAGAGCAAGAGCATTGACCTGGCACTTAAAAGTCAGCCTCTGGAGTGCAGAGTGAGAAGCTCATAGAACAGAGAGAAGGAGCAAGCTAAAGCATCCAGAGACTATCCCGGACTTGTACTGTGGCTCCACAGGTTTTCCCTCTCTATTCAGCTGCCCAGTGTTCTGTTCATGCAGTGTTACACTGTGACTATTCACAGCTCAGGAACTGTGACTCTATTACATCCAGGTAACCTCTAGTCTTCTATGGACTTCCCCTGTGTTCCCTCTCCTGCTCTCCCTCCCCCTCTTGTTCAGCTCAGTGTGCATTCATTACCCATTGTCTATATCAAAAGTACCCTCAACTCTGTCAAAGTATTATTTGAGCTGGTAAAAATGGAAAACTATCTAAATATCCAGGGAAACAAATATATAGTGTATCATATAATGATACACCTCTGTGTGTATATGTTAACCTAGTTACATTTCAAAAACACAACATTAAGTAGAAAAAAAGTAACTTGTAAAAGGATGAAGATACCATGGCTCCACTGACTTTCAACTTTGGTTTCCTTAAGGACTCTTCTTATTCTAAACAAAATCTTCCATGGTTCTCTAACATAACATACCACTGACACTAGTAGAAGCCCACCCACTGCTCTTGTGGCCACCGGGCTGTCACAGAGAGCCTTGGAGACACGAGGACTCTGGTGACAGGGTGAGTGCAGTGAGGAATCCTCAGATGGAACATACAAAGGGCAACAACAAAGCTACTGAGTACACAAGCCTGTAAAACTCAAGTATGGGTGACAACTTTGGAACACTACATCATCTGCTAATAGAATAACTGAATGTGTATCCCTACTGCATGCACCTGCGAGCATCAAGGATGAAGAATAAGTGATCAGCATTACAAGAGTCCTGCTTGCCTCTGGTGGTTTCCACAGGGGTCCAGGTGACAGCCATGCTGGGACTCTGGATTTAATCACAGGCACCCTTTTGCTTCATTATTTATTAATCTCTCTGGGGCTGGGTTTTCACCTCATATCCAGTCCCTGCCCCCAGTGTCTAATGGTGATATGGGTATCAACTGTCACCTTAAAGCTGAGGAAGAATGCTTAATATCCCCAAATCTGTTAAACTGATAACATGTTAGACTAGGTTAAAAATATAAACAAAAATCCTTTAATAGGAAAAAAAACTCATTCAGGAGTCCACCCATTTGAGTCCCTGCCAACTTACAGAGTAGCTGTTCCATTTTGATGCCTCAGGTACATTTCTGGGGAGACCCTAGATTCCTCTCTTCAATTCATCTGTCAATGGATGTTGCCAGAGCCAGGGCTGGCAGACTCTTATCTAATAGGCCCCTGGCCTTGCATTTGCAAACTGTGTTCTATTTCTTGAGGAAAGCTCAATGTTTAGCAAGAAGGGTGAGAGTATTTCTATTTATGTAGGTAGTTCCCATACATAAACACTCAACTTTGAACCTGGGAGGGGTTTGAATATGGGATTCCCAGTTTAGCTTGGCAGATAGGAATAGATCTTCCCCCACCTAATAATGATCAGGGGATCATGGATTCAAGGGGAAAATGTCTTCTATAGCAAAGACCCCAGTAAGTATACAAGTAACTCAGGGTACCTTTGTGGGTTTAAAACTGACTACATTTGCCCTGGCAATGAGGACACTCATAGGGAAGACTTCTAATAATAGAAGTTTCAATTTTATATATATATATAATTGAATATATATTATATAATTATATTATATAATTATATATTATTATATCTAATAATAATTAGATATAATATTATATCTAATATATAGATATATATTATTAGATATAATAATATATTATATTATATCAATTATATATATTATATATATTATATATAATAAACAGTCAAGGTCTCTTTGTAAAGTTGAAGACTAGCATTAGTATGGGGCAGTGGGAAGATGAGAACCAATACTGAGTAAGCACCTATTTTTGCAAGGTGTGGTGTTAATCAGATTCTATACACTATCTTGCTTAATCTCAAAACGCCCACCCAGAGTGATGCTGCAAGCCCCCTTGACAGATGGGATATGAAGCCTCAACATCATGTGGCAGGACAGATTCAGCATAAGGCCTATAAATGCCAAATTACATGCTCACCTGGCCCAATAATTGGTCATTAAAAGAACAGAATTTGGGGCTGTTGAGATAGCTTAGTCAGTAAAGTGCTTGCCTTACAAGCATGAGGATCCAAGTTTGCCTTACAAGCATAAGGATTCCCAGTACTCATGTAAAAATGGTGGGTGTGGTGGCATGCACCTGTAATCCCAGAGCTGGGGAGAGGAAACGGAGGGGGGATCCCTAAGACATACTGCTGGCTAGTCTAGCCCAGTGAATTATCTACAGGAAAATGAGAGATCCTCAAAAAGAGGAACAACAACTGAGGTCATCCTCTGAGATCCACATGTACATGTACATGTACACACACCTCACACATGTGCCCTGATACACATACAAACACACACATAGGTATGCACACCACAAACACATGCAAGAACATAGAGGTTCTAGAAAGATGATTTTCCTATCAATGTAAAGAACTACTTGAGTCATAGAAAGTGGCCACTACATAGTAGATTCTGCCAAGAAACAGAGTGGGCTGGCTGGGAGAGAGTGAATGTTATGTGATGCTGTTCTCTGAGGGCTGTGACCATTCAGGAGAGACCTTGGACACTGGGCTCTGGACTTTCTCATATAGAAGGAGGGGTAGTCAAATTCTCACCTGAGATCTCAGCCTCCCCCTGTGCCAGCTGTATGCAATGATGAACGAGGTCTCATGTGACCTCAGAATGTCAGGGAGGAAGTTCAAGGGATGAGGAGCTCCATCTAAGAGGCTAGTCATCTCTATGCTGGGATGAGACTTTGATGTTACTGCTGCTCTGGGGATAACACACCTAAAAGTGAACCTCACGGAATCTCTGTAAGGAAGCCCAATTAACTTACTGGTTGGCCAGGTTGAATTTTTGAAGAATTGGTCTTAAGTCTGCATCAATGAGCAGAGGATGGTGGACAGAGCAGGCAGTAGAGTGTCTTCCACCTTCTACTTTGGTTCAAGTTCAAGCCCTGGCCTAGGTGTCACTGTGAGGTGAACACTGGCTGTGTTTTATAACTGATAGGCTTTCCCTCTCAGTCCTGCCACTACTGGCCATTCCTCCTTCAGCTGTGAGGCAACACCCTTATGTAAGACATGTCAGGTTACAACCCAAGGTTGCCATTTCCTGTGCACTCAGTCTCTGTCCAGTAGGGAAGCCTCTACAGGGGCCCTGTGTAGCTGGAGAGCCCTGATTTAAGAATCCCTGGGGATTAGATGAATGGGAACTCACTGGAGGCTCAGAGCCTTTAAAAACACAGGGCCCTGGACCAAGTCCACTTCTTTTAATAGTCAGAGAAAGTGCACAGTGGCTCTTATCCAGATGTCAATTTTAGCTCCTCCAAAGACTGGAGAGAAAAGGCCCTGCTCTTCATGAGTTAGCACCAAAATAGACATGTCAGGGGCTTAGAGTTTTCCCTTTTTGCTCCAAGTATAAGTTTTAAGTGTTTCTTAAAGTTTAGCTAGATTTTAAAAATGTGCACACACTTAAAAAACTTGAGTGGTAGAAAAGAACAAAAAACCACTAAAATAAGATATATTTTCCTTTTTTTTGGTTTTCATGTTAAACCCTTCCTTCTACTCATTCCTAGTCTGGGCCCTTAATCACTGTGAATAATTTCCTGTATATTATCCCAGAAATAATATTGATGTATGTATACAAACTACAGTACACACACATATATATAATACATATATATATATATATATATATATATATATATATATATATATATATATATATATTCATGCACCCATGAAACACACACGCCACATGCACACAGACACCATCACAACCCGGCCAGGACCCTCTCAGCCTCCAGCTACAGTGGTCAGATAGATAAAGGGTATCTTTAGTAATACCTGAGTTTGAGGATTATTTTTAAGTGCTTGTTACCCATTTGTTAATTGTTCCTGCTCTTTTTGGTCCAAATTTCTATTGAGTTACCCTTCATCTAGATTGTATAAGAACTCTCTTGTAGTTTGAATGTAGAATGTCCCTCATAGGCACATGTGTTTGAATACTTGGTTCCCAGCTGGCACCACTGTTTGGGAAGATTGTGGAAACTTTTCGATGTGGAGACTTGTTGGAGGAGGTGGGTCACTGGGGGCGAGTCTTGAGGTTTTCTAGACCAGCCCTGTTTCCTGTGCGCTTTCTGCTTCCTGTCTGAAAACATGCCAAGTTCTGATCTTGCCACTCAACCTTTCCTGCCATAAAACTTCCCCTTGAAACTGTAAGCTGAAAAAAAAACCCTTCTTTTCTTAAATTGCTTCTGGTCAGGTGTTTGTTCACAGCAACAAGAAAGTAACTGATATAAACTCTATATCCCCCGTCTTTGACATTTATATGTTGCTTTTATATATACTGTCTCAGATGAGTAATCTTTGATATTCATGCTGTCAAATTTTCGACCTTCCCACTTTTCCTCCCCTCTTTGCTCTGTCTCCTAATTTATACCCATCTACACCAATGTGGAGGAAAGATGTTCAACCAGGGTCACTAGGGAAAGGAGGATGGGGTATGGCTCATCTCTGCATTTTTCTGGAGGGTTTAACTTTTTTTCAAAAAATGATGAACACATATCAATTATATAAAAGGTGGCTGTAACTATGGTCAAGTAGTATTACTCTGATTGGATCTAGTAAACAAGTTGTACATTATAGTAAACACACAATAAATAATGAGAACCCTACATTTGCTGAGTACTCTGTACCTGGTAGGAACCACATCTGAGCATCAAGCAATCAGTACTCAAGGCTTAACCAAGCTGGGAACAGAAGTTAGATTTTCTGACCCTAAAGCCTTTTGTTAAGTAACTGATAAATTCAGTGATTTTGTGGCACTTCACAAATCAAAATTCCTTAAATTTGGAGCTGAACTCCCTTGAAATTGAATGGAGAGAGATGTCACTCAAGTATCAGCCATGTGTAAAGGCAATCCCAGCCAGTGGGTTGTTCACTTATGCCTGCTGAAAACACACACAGTAAACAGCCTCACTCACACAAAGAAAATCTTTCGATCTTTTCCTTTGGGTACAAAATAAAAGTTTTACTGCTCAAATCTGCCCCCAGGAGTTTTAGAAAAAGTCTCATTTGCCTGCTGTCTCACAGGCTGAGCTGCAGGGGGATGAGCAGACAGTTCCAGAACTGCCACCTTGCTTGTGTGGTGACTCTGCAGGACTCGGCTTACTGTTCTCCATTTTAATGGCCACTTCCTCACACATACTGTGGAACTTCTCTATGCTCTACAGGAAACAAAAGGTATTTTCTCTTTGGGTGTTGATCTCACACCAAAGGAATGAAGGGAAAAATAACAGAGAAGACAACAGTCTCTTTGTGTACACTTAATAAATATAGTTTAGACAGGGGTTTTCTTGGAGACTTGTGACCACTCAGTACCTTTCCATATCTCAGGTAAAGGTTCTAAAGAAAAGAGGAGCACTGAAAAATCTTTAATGATTCTTATTAATAAATAAAAGCACCATATGCTGGCAGCAGACCCAGCAGTTCTCAGTATTTTGAAATTTTGAGAGTTCTGTGAATTGGATAGCATCCTTTGTAGATTTTTGTTGTTGTCGTTAAGGGGATAAATGAGTTGCCTTTAATCAAACAGCTGATAAACAGTCTGGACTCTAGCCCTGAGTTTCTGATTTCAAATACAATGCCATTTCCCTTTGCCAAGCTGTCTCTTTAATAGTGATCTAAAATATTCATTTAAACATTCTCTAATTTTTTTTAACCTCAAAAAATAAAAAGAAATGGGTTACACATTAAACTTTCTAAGTATTATAAAAGCAAGTTAGTTTCTCTATGACCTAGGTATAAGGAAATCCTCCTAAAACTAAAAATGTAAATGTCATAGAAGGAAATAGTAAATTTAAACACACATTAAGAAAACTACATTGCAAAAAGTTGCTGATATACAAGTTCAGCAGTTGTAGAAAATACAAGATGAACATTAAAAAATAAGTTTTTTTCTTGTGATAAGCGATAAAGGAAGTTAAGAAAATACTTCCATTTATAACAGTATCACAAACAACAAATACTAAGGAACTAATTTACCAAATAAGTGTAAAACTTAAACTGTGAAAGCTATAAAACATAATTGAAATAGACAAAAGACCTAAGATAATGGAGAGATTCCCCCATGTTCATGGCCTGCAAGGGTTAAAATGGCAAAAATTTCCAAATGGAAACATAGTTTAAATGCAATGCCTATCATAATCTCAATTGGATTTTTTTTTTTTTGAAGAAATGGACAAGCTGGCTCTAAAATTCACGAGATTGTAAGGGACCAGAATAGCAAAACAATCTTGCAAAGAAAAGCAAGGGGATGACAGTGACTGACTTCAAAACTTACAGAAAACCAACAGTAATTGAGACAGATACTGGAGGAAGAGTAGACACAGATGAATGGATTATAATTGAGAGTCTAGAAATAAACTCTTACATTTATTGACAATTGATTTTGACAAAGATGCCAAGACAATTCAATAGTGAAAGCACGGTCTTTTCAACAAATGTTTCTGAGATAACTAGGTAGCTAAATGCAAAAAAGTAAAAATTAAATCCTTGTATCTATTACTTTGGCATTGCTGGACAAAATACCTCACAAGGAGCAACTCAGGGAAGAAAAGAATTTATTTTGGCTTATAGTTCTGGAGGGTAGATTCTATCATAGCAGGGAAGGCTTGGGAGGAGTAGGAAACCAGCATCATATTGTCACATCAGCAGGAAGGAGAGAGGAAGGAGGAAGAGGAAGTGGAAGATAAAAGGGGAGAGGGAGAGAGAGAGAAAGAGAGAGAGAATAAATAAGTATGCAGGAACTGGGGCTGGGTTATGACGCCTCAAGACCTGCCCCCACCAGTAACACACTTCCTCCAGCAAGGCCCTACTTCCTAAAGGCTCCCAAGCAGCATCATTAACTGGGGATCAGGTATTAAAACATATGAGTCCATGGGGAACATTTTATATTCAAGCCACCACAATCCCTATCTCATATCACACACAAAATTAGCTCATATTGGAACAAAGACCTTAAGTATAATAAGAGCTAAAGTCTAGCTCTTATTATATTCCTAGGAGAAAACATAGATATGACCCTTTATGAACTTAGATTAGGCCAATTGTTTCTTTTTTTAAATGCATGTGTTTGTATATGTGTGCATCTTTATATATATGCAGGTGCACATGTGTGTGTGCATGTGCGTGCGTGCAGGAGCATCTGTTTGTGTAAGCCAGAGGACAACCTTGGGTGTTGTTCCTCAGGAATATCATTTACCTTTTTTTTTTTTAATCGAGGTAGGGTCTCGCTCTAGTCCAGGCTGACCTGGAATTCACTATGTAGTCTCAGGGTGGCCTTGAACTCACAGCAATCCTCCTACCTCTGCCTCCCGAGTGCTGGGATTAAAGGCGTGCGCCACTACGCCCGGCTCATTTACCTTTTTTTTAAAAAAATATTATTTATTTGCAAGCAAAGAGAGAGAAGAGAGACAGTGAAAATGGATATGCCAGGGCCTCTAACCACTGCAAATGATTTCCAGATGCATGTGCCACTTTGTGCATCTGGCTATATGGGATCTGAGGAATGGAATCTGGGTTGTTAGGCTTTGCAGGCAAGCACCTTAACCATTTAGCCATCTCTCCAGCCCCCACATTTTTTGAGATAGGGTATCTCATTGTTCTGGAACTCACATAATAGGCTAGACTGGCTGGCTAGCAAGCCTCAGGGCTCCTCCTGTCTCTACCTCCCTAGTGCTAGGATTACACATGTGAAACACCACACCCAGCATTTTTTCACATTGGCAATGAAGTTAGAATTCAGGACCTCATGCTTGGGTGACAAGCACTTTTCTAACTGATCTACCTCCTCCATCTTAGGCTATGGTTGCTTGGATATAAAGTCAAAAGTCCAAACAGAAAGGAAAAGAAACAGGCAAATTGAACTTAATCAAAATTAAAAGCCTTTGTGCTTCAAATGACATTATCAAGAGAGCAAAAAGACAACCTATTGAATGGAATAAAACATTTGTAAATCATGTAGCTCATAAGTGTCTAGCATCTAGGATATACAACTCATATGTGAATAATGAAACTCAATCCTGTTAAAATGGGCAAAACATTTGAATCAACATTTGCCTAGTAAAGATGTATAAATGGCTACCAAGCACATAAAAATATGCACATCAGCATTAGTAATGAAAAATTAGAGTAAAAAACTACATTGAAATAGCATTCCAACTCACTAGAATAGTTACAATAAAGAAGATATGCAATAAGATTGTGTTAGTTGGAACATCCGAACCCTCATGCACTATGGGTAGGAATATAAAATATGTCACTTCAGAAAACAGCTTGGTGGACCCTAAAATATTAAATAGCTGTCATATGATTTATCAATAAAATAAACTAAATAAAATAAAAACAAATAAATAAAATGCAGGTACTTATACAAATGTATGTACAAATGTTTACAGCAACATTAATTCATAACCCCAAAGTGGAAACAAACCAAATGCCCATCAAACTGGTGAATGGATTAAAGAATATGGTATATCTATATAATGAAACATATAAAAAGCAATGAAGGACCAATATATGCTAAACATGAATAAGCCATGATCACATGATGTTGAATAAAAGAAGTCAGGTATAAAGGCCATATATTGTCTAATTCTACTGATAAGAACTGTCCAGAATAGGAAAATCCACATAGATAGAAAATAAATTGATAGTTTCCAAGAGAAGGAAATGGAAAATAATTTCTAATAGATGCTGGATTTCTTGAAAATGTTTTGAGATGAGTGGATACAAACATTTGTAAATGTAACAAAACAATTAGATTGTATACGTTAAAATAATACACTTAATGGCATATAAATGATTTCAATAAAAAGCAGTACACGGGGTACCAAAACAAGACTTATACATAGAGTTTCTACTTATCAATTAAAAAAAGATGTATAAACAAAATTTTAAAACAAATGACAAATTGGTTGGGAATTTTTACAATATGCATCATAGATACAAGGGCATTGCATAAGATTAAAAAGAACTTTTAACAGTTAAGAATAATTTTATCAAAAATCCTATTTATGAATTGTCAAATTATATGAATAAATCATAAAAAGAAAAGTCACAAAGAGAAAATACCTTAAATATGAAAGATAGTTGACTCATTTTTAAAAACTGAAATGTAAATTAAAAGTATATTGAGATGTCATTTTTCACTCATCCAGTTGAAACTGATGTGAAAGCTAGACACTACACTGCATACAAACAGGATGTGGAGATTTGGAGCTCTCATACATGGCTGATGGAAATACAAATGGTACATATCCAGATGAAGGGTGGTTTAATATGATAGTATAATTAGCAATAGGACAAAATATCAACAAGTTTTTCAATCATATAAACCTACCAAAACATACTACATTAACCTAGCAGTCCCATGTCTAGGAATTTAAGATATGACTCCAACAATATGAAAAGTAATTACAAAATATTGGCGTCTTTCTAAATTTCCAAACATAACTGATTATCTGAAAAAAAGCCTTATTCATGATACAAATGTAAAATATATTATTATTCATCTGCATAAATGAATGAGGAAGATTTCTACAAACCATTTAAAGCGATTTCTCATCATACTGTTAACTGAAAATAAAAAAACATCTAACACTTATTTGGAGGAAGACAGGGGTAATTCCTAATGGCAGAATGTCAACTGATAAACACAGAAAGAATGGTAGAATAAAAAAAACATAAGTTTGCAACCATCAAAATTAAGAATATATCAGAAAAGAGTTACCCATGGATGTAAAATCTGGGGGTCAGGCCCTATCCAACTAGAAGGCTTACTATAAAGTTATAGTGGTTAAGACACTGTGGTACTGGCAAAAGAATATGCAAGTAGGGCAACAGAACAGAAAATAGAGCTCAGAATTAGACCCACATAAGCACAGCCAGATGATCTTTGGCAAAAGAACAAAGGTGACATGATGGAGAAAAGGTAGTTTTTTCAGCAAATAGTGCTGGAATAACTGGGCAGTCATATGCAATAAAATGATCTAAATACATACCTTATAATCTTCACAAAGATTAGCTTGAAATAGATCACACTTAAATGTAAAACATAAAAGTATAGAAAAATCTAGATGATCTTAGGTCTGTGATGACTCTCTAGATAAAACACCAAAGATATAATCTATGAAATAACAGATAAGCTGGACATCATTAAAATGAAAATTTTCTGCCCCGAGAAAGATCATATCAAGAGAATAAAATGGCAAGGCACAGATTGGAAGAACATTTTCAAAAGATACTTCTGATAAAGACGTCCAAAAGCACTCTTAGAACTCAATAATACGAAAAAAGCCTGATTTTTAAAAAATAGGCAAAAGACCTTAATAAACAGCTCACTAAAGACGATATATGGATGGCAAATATGAAAAGATGCTCCCATTCATGCCATCAGGAAAATGCAAGTTAAAACTACAAGACAGCAGGATTGATCTTTCAATCCAGAACAATGATAGCTCCCACGCTGGAGAAGATGTGGAGCAACATGCATTCTCCCTGCTGGTGCAAAAACAAAATAGTCCCTCTGCTTTGTGAGACAGCTTGGCAGTTTCTAACAAAGTGACTCTTAGCATATTACCTAAAGCTGTTGAAAACTTATGTACTCACAACAACCTGTACATGCATTTTATAGCAGCATTATACAGAACTGGCAAAAGTTGAACTTGACCAAGAAGCCCTTTAGTAGGTGAATAAATTGCGGTACCTCCAGGCAATGAACTATCATTCAGTACTACAAGGAACAGAGCTACTAAGCCATGAAAATGCATAGAGGAAGCACAAATGAATACTGCTAATGAAAGAAAACAATCTGAATGCTGACTGCACGGTCTCAATTATATGGACTTCTAGAAGAGGCTCTGGAGATCAGTGCTTGCCATGGTTTGCTGCAGAGAAGACAAATCGGCAGAGCAAGGAGGATTTTATGAAAGCTGAACAATTCTGAATGCACATACACTGATGGACATGGGCTTTCATCACTGGATTGAGATTGCTGAAGTATCCAGTCTTATGGACCTGGTAGCTACTGGGTTCTCAGCCTCTCTGAGACAGCCATTGTCCTGTTCATATAGAGAGACTAATACAGTCTCTTTTCTCTACCTAGACAGCTGTGGTCCTCACCCCCTATGTAGACAGATGGGATCCTCTCTGGGCTATTTCCCTGTATATTTCTCTGAAATCTACTTCAATATCCAGTCCACAGAATAATCCTTCTTCACTGATAGGTTATGATTTCAGTCTTCCATGCCTAAAAGCCTTCAGGAGGAAGCTGAGGATCATTAACATGACTTTCTATATCTTATCTGAATAACACCCATCTATTACCTTTATCACTGCTACAGCCCTGGGCATGGTATCATACACAGTGGTCAAACTTTGACTCACCCTTCATATGAGCTCTGTTCTCATGCTGAGCTAGTCTTCCCACATTTTTATACTTCTTAAAACTGGTATCTATGCTTACTAGCTTTGAGATTATTCAAATCTCATACTGTACAGTCTACTTTCTGTCCTTGTTCCAATGATCAATGAAAGAAAACATGAAAAAGAAAACAAAAGAAAAGAATGGAGGGGAGAACAATTTTACATCCCTCATGTAGCACTATGTCTTAAGGCACTATGCTATGCATTTACCCACAGTAACTCACACATACTACTGGCAAATCCATGTTTCCACAATTCTGCAAGTTTTCAGAAAGAGTGACAGAGGGCAACTCTTGCATTTTTATTTTTCCTCCTTATTCTCTGGTGAATTCTTTTCTTTGCCAGGTTGTCCTCCTTCACTTGATGTACAAAATGGCAAAGTCCTGAGGATTCTATTTCCAGTCAGAAAATTTATCTTCCCCTCCCTCTTTCTCCTTTTTCCACTAAGGTGACCCCATTATCTTAACAGACACTCACTGAGCCCGATTCTCTAACTGCCTAGCTGCCATTTCCCCTTATTTGTGTCACAGGAATCTCAGTCTCACCATCCAACTTGGAAGTCACCTCTCTCTATTACTTGCTCTTCCTGTCCGTTTACTGTGAAAATTGCGAGCATCTAGTAGTCTAGACCAGAAGCTCAGGGTTAGTGTCAATTTCCCTCCTCACCATCTCTAATTCTATCTACTTTGCTTCCTAAATCTTCCTTAAATTCATACACCTCTCTTCACCCTCAGTTTTTCCATCTTCCTTCAAGTCATCATCAGTACACACTTTCACTATTTTAATGAACTGCTTTCTTTACTTCTCCTCTAGACAATCTTCTCATTCCATCTCTACATAGAAGATGGAAGAATCTTGCTAGGAAATACTAGTTTGCAGCTGGGAAGATGGTTCAATAGTTACAAACATTTGCTATTTAAGCATGAAGGCCTCTTGAGCCAGAGACTACCAAGAGTGACTACCCAGAGCCCATGTAAAAAGCTGGGAATGGCAAAACACATCTGTAACCCAGATTACTCTACAGGGAGGCAGAGACCAGAGAATTGCTGGTGTTTACTGATAGATAGCAGCTCCAGGTTGAGGGATAGACCCTGGTTCAGGGAAACAAATATACAGATGAGCAATAAGAGGACACCCAGAATTCCCCTCTAGCCTCCATGTGCATGTATTTGCACACACATTGGAAAACACAAGTGCATACACCACATATCACACACATATACACACACCACATACATGCATAAACATAGAATGCAAAAAATATTAATTTTGAGTCTGAGTAATGCCATTTTTGGCTATGTATCTTTGAGCATATCATTCAACATTTCTAATTCATGCTTCCTTATCTATAAGCTGGAAATAATAAGTTACATAGTGGTAATAATGATTAAAAGATATGATCCAGGTAAAGTGAGAGATTAGGGCACTCTACACTATGAGTGGGAGTATAAATTGTCAGACAAATTGAAAAAGATGAACCTATAATATATTCTTAGTACCATGTCATTAGATCTCATTTGTAGTAACAGAAATGGGTTAGTCTATATTCTAAATTCTAGAAAAAAAATTTAAAAGAGCTTTTAACAGATGATATGATATGAAAACACAAAACTCCCTGTAATGGTTAGTGTGGTGTATCAACATAGTGAGACACTGGTGCCCAGTTGTGGGTCAAACACCCATCTAGATGTTGCTAAGACTATTCTGTAGATGCAGTGAACATTTGCAATCAATTGGTTTTAAGTAAAGGAGATCACTGTCAATCACAGCCAATCAACTGACCCAATAGCAAATCCACTGAGATTTCCCAGAAGGAATTCCACTTTAAGACTGTAGCAGAGAAATTTTACCCACACGTCCAGCTTTCCAGCCTATATGAGAATGTAAGGTCTGCCAGCCTCCATAGTACATGAGCCAATCCCATTGGGTCTTATTCTCTGGGGATCTCTGGACAACATACTCACTAAGGAATCTCATAGTGAAAAAGTAGAATAGTAGCTGGCATACACAACTTTAAGGAACTTCAGGTAGAAATTTTAGTGTGTAACAAAAATCCCTAAGCTCACAACATTAAAGCAGCCTTAATACTCACCCACCACGACTCAGGGAACTGAGCAGAAGAGGGGGTGGAAAGATTTTAAGAGCCATGGTGGGGGAGACTATCCAGAGGCATGGCACCCCTCAGTAACAACACACTTGGGCCAGGAGAACCAGGCTGAATACTAGGCTATCCATGGTCCCCTGCCACGAGGACTGATCCAGATGGCCCACGGAGGAGGATATCCAGTTGATTGGGGAGGGGGAGGGGGGCATTGGGGAAGTGGGGATAACAACTCATTGTTGGCCCACTAAATAATGCAACTCATTATGGACAATAAAAAAATTTTAAAAAATTTAGTGTGTAATTAAGAGTCCCAGTTTAATGGTATAAGCTTTAAATAAATAAATACTGCAGGATAAAGCAACTGGAATTAATACTTAAGTTGTGCACATAGTTTGCAGAATGTACATGCGGTAGGGACTAGTACCCAGCACTCACCTGCTTGGCCATCTAATAAGAACACTTTTTGCTGCTGTATTTTAATTATCTTGAGCAAATGACAGGTTCAAGTATTTTTAGAGCTGCCCTGGAACCTGTGTTTATGAAAAGCAGTTGGCCTACCATAGCTTAGGTGCCCAGTGTACTGCACCTTACCTGTAAGAAATGATCGATGGCTGTGCTGTGTAATCCCAGGGCTTGCTCCACACCTGCCATCTCCCTCAATACTGGTATACACGAGAGACTTTTTTCACCTTTGCTCATCTCAGTACATTGCAAAGCCTTTTGATAGTGGAGTAAAGCTTCTCTTGGTTTCTTCTGACCTTGAAACACTCTAAAACATCAAAAGAATTTTAAAAATAATTAAAATTGGGAAGATAGGTGGCCAGTTAGTAGTCAGAATTTGACCCTTTGACCATGGGTATCTAGGCTTGCTTCTTTGCCAGCTAAGCTTTTTCTCCAAGAGGAAGCAGGACATGATGGTCAGGGGAATGAAGAAGGGACTTGAGAGTCATCAGAAAGGTTCAAGAACTCCACTTCCTAGATGCATGACCTCCAATCATACAACAGCTTCCTCTCCTACAAGTTAAGGATGAGAACTGTGCCTATGTCACTGGAACATTATAAAGTTAAATTAGTTAGTATTCATAAAAGTACTCAGCAGTCTCTGACACACAATGAGTGTTAATAGGTATTGGTTTAAAGAAATATAAAATACTTTACAAAACAATAATTGACAATCAGAAAGAATGCTGAGATGCTGAGAAATTATAGAAATCTCATATTGGTAAAGATGTGAAGTGCTCTCATTAACTGTTGGGGATTATATAGTTTGGGTACAAACTTCTCAGTAACAAAATTATACACAAATATGTGCATCTATATACATATAATTCTGCCAATACTACTTCTAGGAATTTATATTGAATAGATATGCAGGCATAGCAACAAGAAACATCCAAGAAAATGTGTTTACCTTAGTATTCTCTACAACAATGGAAAAGCACAAAGCACTTCAAACCCATTTTTAGGGAACTGTCTATACAAGGTTCATCTATACTGAATCTATACTATAGAATGCTAGACAGCTATTAAAGTTATGATTAACATTATTTATCAACCCAGAAATATATTCATTTTGTGTTCTCTAGTGGGTTTTAAAATATTTTGCATATCATTTTATGCATATAAAAACTTTATACCTAATATATATGGACACATATGCATAGGGAGAGATCAGAAAAGATGGTCACTAAAATGTTAGCAATGGTTATCTCTAAGCAGTTAAGCAGTTGGATTGTGACTGATTTTATTTTTCTTGTTTATAATTTTCTATTTTTCTAAATTCTCTTATATAAAACTATGCTACTTCTATATCAGAAAAATAATAGCTTAAAATTATAAGTGTAATTGGGAAAATACTCAGTTTCCTTTTTTCTTAATTTTTATTTTTAAAACTTATTTATTGGTAATAATTAGATACATTGTATAAGCAAATCTTGTGATGGTACCCCCATTTTCCTCTTCACTGTACGCAGCCCACTGAGGACCCTTCTCAGTGAGATTGCTGGAATGGTAGATGGGATAGGGGGCTATGAAATGTACAGGCAGTAGCCAGTTTTGTGTGTGTGTGTGTGTGTGTGTGTGTGTGTGTGTGTGTGTTGTTGTTGTTGTTGTTGTTAATGGCAGCAATGCCTCTGGATATTCTTTCCCACCGTGGCTCTTATAATCTTTCCGCCCCCTCTTCTGCAAACTTCCTTAAGTCATGGTGGGTGACTTTTAAGTTTGCTTTACTACTGAGACCTTAAGAATTTCTGGATTTCTGCTTTGGACTATGTTGGGTATCTTCAGTGTCAGAGTTTCTTAAGATGAGAATGTCTCATATAAAATATATCTTTATAAATTGTTCAGCAAACAAAATTTTAAAAATTAAGATAGTATTCTCTAAAATATTTACTTAAACTATTAGAAACTTTTCTCTCATGGAATAAGTTTATGCACAAAATTTATAATGAAAGGTATCAATCTCTCCTATGTTGCCTTCCACCCCAGATTCTTCATTACAAAAGGTATTACAATTCTCAAATAACCTACAGATAAACTGAAGCATAATGTGAGAAAGTAACTAAAAGACCGCAAAAATAGATATTTTTCCACATTTATTAGATATTTTTACATCTATGTTTGCTCTCCAAAGCAATTAACTGATAACAGTAAAAATAACTCTTTAATCGGTGGTCCCAATGGCCATGGAAAAATCGAATGTGAATTGAATGGGTTATGAACTTGAATATCTTCCTCAATTGTGAAGAGGTTTAATGCATAAGAAGATGTCATGGTCTGATCTGTGCCTGTACCAAGAGGGTTATTATAGCTCATAGCAACTCTGGTTTAGGTGTGTGTGTGGGGGATTAATATGCAACTGAGCTTCCCTTTAGACTCTTAATGAGCTTAAATGTATGTGTAATAATTATCTTTACAAATATCATATTTTACACTAACAGAGAAAGCCCACAGGGCTCTTCAGTGATAGAGAGAAGCTTTGGAACATATGTTGTTAAGAAATCACTTAGTCAGGAGCTGGGGGAGATAGTGACTTAATGGTTAAAAGTGTTGGCTGCTCAAGCCTGATGACTGGGGTTTTGATCCCCAGGAGCCACATGGAGCCAGAGGATACAGGCAATGCTTCTCTGTAACTCAGTGCACCTTATGGGAGCTGGAGTCGGGAGAATCCCGCAGCTCATGGGAAAGCTGCTTTGGCATTTGCAGCAACAGCTAAGAGGGAGCCTCTCTCAAACAAGGTAGAAGGTGAAGACTGACATTCCAAGGTTGTCCTTTGACCTCTACACATACACCATGTCACATACATGCCCATTCATAACACAGAGAAAGAGGGGGAGGGAGTGGGAGAGAGAGAGAAACCACTGGGTCAAATGGATTAGATTTCTGGCATAATCAAAACCAAGGATCAGCAAACTCTAGTAAGGGGGCCATATCTGCTTACTTTTAATTAAAGTTGCTAGGCATGTTGCCATGCCTATTTGTTTACATATTATCTCTGACCAATTTGGAATGATGAAGGTAAATGTGAGTAGTTGTCATAAAGATCAAGTAGACTACATAGCCTAAAATATTTATATCTGATTCTTTACAAGTTTGTTGATTTCTCATCTAGAATCTAGAAAAAGTAACATACTTTAAAAATGACTTCAGGTTTTGGTTTTTTTTTTTTTTTCTCCACCCAATTTGTCTTGAGAACTCAGAGAAAGCCATTAATATTTAGGCAAAGGAAAAAAGTCTTCATGTTTTTCCTTTTTATAATCATAGAGGATGCAGAGTATGCCAAGGAAGTAAAGAATGGGTCTTTGTTTTTTAAATTGCATAAGCGGAATAAAGCAGATAAAGACACCAAGATGATCTTATCTGGGCAAATGCTTTAAAAGAAAACAAAATCAAAGCTAGAAGATCAAGCTTATAAAAGAGGAAAAAACAAGACAATGACAAAGTTTATATTAATTTAGATGGCAAATATTTTCTTCCCTGAGATAGGATCCTAAAGAAAAGTGTCTGGGGATTTGTAGTGATGGAGACCATGAATAACTAGCCTACTAACTAGTTTAGTTAAAAGCACAGCATATTAACACATATTAACACCATGTCACCTTTTGGACTGCCATATCATCTTGTAAATATCTTAGTTTATTGAATAGGGGCAGGTCAATCACTTGTATGAAAACATGGTTGGAGAACTTGAACTTACAAAGTATGGGCAAGAACAACTTTTGGGGTCCATCCTTGCCTCCCACTTTATTTGAGAGAGAGTCTCTCATTTTCATTCACTGTTATGCTTGTCATGCTAGCTGGTCCTCAAGCTTCCAGGGGGCTCTCCTGTCTCTATCTCCTTTCTTACCTTAGATGTGCTGAGATTATAGATTGTGGTGCTTTTAATCAGATGTCTCCCATAAACTCAAGTGCTTTGAATGATTGGTTTTTAGCTGGTGGCAATTTGGAAGCTGGAGACTTTCTGGCAGGCTGTGGGTGTACCAGCCAGTTCCCCCTTGCCAGAGCTTAGCTCACACTCTTGCTGCTGTTTTCTACCTTCTGTGGAAGAAGTGATGTCCAGCCTTGGCTCATGTCATACATTCCTCTGCCATTATGAATCTTCCCCTCAAGACTATAAGCTAAAATAAAGCCTTTCTTTACATAAGCTGCTTTTGGTTAGGTGTTTTGTCCAAGCAATGTGAAAGTAACTACAACACGATGCCAGTACTACAGCATCCAGCTTTATGTGAGTTCTGGTGATTCAAACTCAGGTACTAACACTTGTGTGGAAAATACTTTATCTAGTGAGCCATCACCCCAGCCCTCACTGCAGAATTCTACCACATCTTTAAAGAAGAATTAAAACCAATGCTTCTTAAATTATTCTGTAAAATAGAAAAGGAGTTATTTTAAATTTTTATGAAGCCAGCATCACACTGACCACAAGCCAGATAAAATCGTAAAAAAATCATAGCTAAATCTCCCAGATGAACATAGATGAAAAACTTCTTCATAAAATACTTGCAAATCAAAGTCAAGAACACATCAAATGCTCATTAACTGTGATCAAGTTAGCTCCATTCCAGAGATGGTGGAATACATACAAAAATCAATAAATGGACCCAAGGAAAGAAGTTACATGATATGTAGTAAAAGGCCTTTGACAAAAATCCAACATCCTTCATAACAACCCTAGAACGACTAGGGATGGAGTGAACATATCTCAAAGCAGTAAATAGCTGTATATGCCAAACTTATAGCCAACATCATGCTAAATGGAGAAAAACTGGAAGTATTTTCACTAATATCAGAAACAAGACAAGTTGTTCAGTCTTCCTATTCAATATAGTGCTTGAAGTCTTAGCTAGAGTAATAAGACAAGAGAAGGAAATGAGAGGGATACAAGTAAGAAAGAAGTCAAAATATCATTATTTGCAAAGGATATGATTATATTATGCATAAAAGACCTTAAAGATTCCACCAGAAAACTGCTAGAGCCGATAAACACCTTCAGCAAACTTGTAGGATACAAATTAACACACAAAAATCAGTAGCTGTCCTATATACCAATGACAAACATACTGAGAAAGAATCACGAAAACAAGTTCATTTACAATTGCTATAAAAATACCTTGGGACTAACCTAATCAAGGAAACAAAAGACTTCTATAATGAAAGCTTTAAAACACTGAAGAAAGAAATGGAGGAAAACTCCAGAAGATGGAAAAACATTCTACACTCATGAATTGAAAACATCAACATTGTGAAATGGCCATCTTACTAAAAACAATCTTCAGATTCAATATAATCCCAATCAAACTGTCAGTGCCATCCATCACAGAAATAGAAAAACCAATATTAATGTGGAAGTGTTGTAGAAATATCCAGTAACAAACAGACAAAGCCTTTGCATCAAGAGTAGAGGGGAGTTTTAATTTTACACCCAGGCCAGGCTGGAGCCCTGGGATCCAAGCATAAATGAAGCATTGGCCCCAAACAAACTCCACTTACAAAGAGATTTTATAGTAGGGCACAGAGATGTGTACGTGACATTAGGCATGTAAATTAGGAGCACCTAGCAACTCAAGCATTTACAATGGGTTTCAAGAAGTTCAGGTAATCCTCCCCAGGTATTCTCAGGCCTGATCTTTTCCTAACTTTCTTATCACAGTTAAAGCAAATCCTTCCTTTGTCTCACAGGACTTCAAAGCTATGGCCAGTCTCTCACCTCATGCTATGCTGGCTATCTGAGGCCAATAAATGTAGAATGTAACAATGAATATAAGGGAGGGGGCAGTGAGCTCGTGCTCATTTTGGTATAATAGAAGCACAAAGACCACAGATAGACAAAGCTTCTTGAGAAAAAGAATACTGCTGCAGATATCACCATACCTGATC
Organism: Zapus hudsonius; assembly: GCA_004024765.1. Classification (NCBI taxonomy): domain Eukaryota; kingdom Metazoa; phylum Chordata; class Mammalia; order Rodentia; family Dipodidae; genus Zapus; species Zapus hudsonius. The sequence continues at coordinate 2,730 of PVHP010020532.1, read as the reverse complement.
TCAAGTTATACTATAGAGCCATAGTAACAAAAACAGCATAGTATTGCTACAAAACAGACATGTGGGTCAATGGAAGAGAATAGAGGCCCTGGATAGTATAAGATCAAGTAATTACAACCACTTGATTTTTGACAAAATGCCAAACCAAGAACTCTCTCTCCTCCCACCTTCTGTCTCCCTCCCAAACTGTCATAATTGACACTTCAAAGGCCACCCTTTGCTTCCCCACAGGTGGTCTAGTCAGCCCAACTCCTTCCCAGGACTGCCAGCCCACGCTTCCACATACCTCCAGAGTATTGGAGAGATTCCCTTGCAGGGTAGTTTCCATCCCCCAAGAGTAATATAAGCATTGTTGCTCAAGGCATACCACTTTTGAGTGCACTTTCTCTCTTCTTTACCTTTTCCCCTCCCCTCCCCTCCCCCTCTTCTCCCCTTCTCCTCCTCTCCACTCTTCCCCTCTTCTCCTCTCCCCTCTTCTTTCCCTCCCCCTCCCCCTCTCCTCTCCTCTCCTCTTTGGTTTCTTCTGGATCAAAGGTGTGTGCCTATTGATGGTTTTTCTCTCTGTTCTCTCTCTCTCTCTCTCTCTGTCTGTCTCTCTGCTGCACACTCCTACATTCATTCCTTCCTCTTTCGTTTCTTTCTCTTTTCACTGTTTTCTCCACTTCTCAGTCTCTCTTCAATTCTCTGGCTTGATGTTCCCTGTTGGGTTCTTCTTATCTTCTCCCTCCTACTTCTCCAGTCACCATGTACATGGTACAGCTCCGTTCTTTTGTCCCCCTACCCCGAATCCCATGTCCTCCTATCCCTCCCCCTCCCCTTCTAAAGTGCCCCACTCTGAACTGCTCACAATAAACCTCAAGAAAGCTGCCAGCTCAGACTCTGACACTGGGAACACTGGATTTCTACAGAAGAATGAAACACACCCTGTACAAAAATCCACTCAAAATGGACCAAAGTCCTCTACATAAGACCTGAAAAGCTGAAAAGGCTAGAGGAAAATATAGGGAGGATCCTGTGAGATTTTCTGAGTAGGACTCTGGTCACTCTGGAAGGCTAACAATTTACAGCTGGGACCATATGAAAATGAAACAGCAAAGCTGGGAGTGGTGGTGCATACCTTTAATCCCAGCACTAGGCAGAAAACGTAGGAAGATCACTGTGAGTTTGAGTCCAGCCTGGGACTACAGACTGAGTTCAGGTCTGCCTGGGCTAGAGTAAGACCCTGCCTCAAAAAAAAAAAAAAAAAGCAAAGAAAACTGTCACTTGAGGGGAGGAACAGCTTAATAGGAGAAACTTTTTGCAATGATACATCTGACAATAGATTAATAATATTTAACATATAAATAATTCAAAAAACTAAACATGAATAAATTAAATAGTACAATAAAAATGAGCTATCTCAAAAGAAGAAATAGAAATGGACAATAAATATTTTTAAGTGTTCAAAAGTGTTCAAGGCCCGGCATGGTGGCGCATGCCTTTAATCCCAGCACTTGGGAGGCAGAGGTAGGTGGATCACTGGGTTCGAGGCTACCCTGAGACTCCATAGTTAATTTCAAGTCAGCCTGGGCTTAAGGGAGACCCTACTTAGGAGACCCTAAGTGTTCAACATCCTTAGCCATCACAGAAATGGAAATTAAAACTATTTTGAGATTCCATCTTATCCCAGTCAGAATGGCTATTATCAGGGGAAAAAAAAAAACAAAACAAAAAAACCCAACAAATGCTGGTGAGGATGTGTAGAAGGGTGTTACAGTCAACCACACACTGCTGGGATGAATCTCCAAACCAGGCAGTTATGGATGGCAAGTATTTATTGAAGCTACACAGATCCAGGGGAAGTTCCATAACAGTGAAAGTGGCTGATCCCCTTTCACAGGTCCAAAAAGAGAGTGAAACCCATCACCAAAACCACACACACAACTGCAAACAGGCAGGAGCAAGAGAGAGAATTCTCCTTCCCCTTTATATAGCCTTAGGGGGGAGATCTTGCAACCCTTTCCCAGACTTAATGGCTTCCCCAGTCTCTGGAATTTCCTTCCTGCACTGCCCACACAGTTAATTTCTAGCTCTCCAGAGCTTCTTTATATCCTTCCCTCTACTGAGAGGATGCCTTCCTGTAAACTTCCTCAGAAACCTACCCAAGATAATTAAAAAGATCAAGTTGACAATAAAACCTAGAGGAACCCTTATTTACAGGTGGAGGCATGTAAACTATGGAAATCATTTTGAAGTTTTTCAAAAAGCTCAATAAAACTACCATATGACCTAGCTATACAACACCTGGATATATACACAAGAACACTATGACAGAGATATTTGCACTTCCACGTTCATTGTTGCTCAACTCACAACAGGAAGAAATGCAATCAGCCTAGATATCCATCAAGTAATAAATGGATTATAAAAGTTGGTATGGAATTTAATTCAGCTATAAAGAAAAAGGAAATTATGACATCTTCAGGAAGAAATAGATGGAACTGAAAAGCACTGTACAAATTGAGGTAACCCAGGTGTCATGGTTTGATACAGGTGTCCCCCACAAACAATTGAATGTGTTCTGATAGATCGATCCTCAGCTGATGGCAGTTTGGGTTTTACAACCTCGATGAAGCTGTGTTGTTGGGGGCGAGCTTATGGGTTATAAGCCAGCTTCCCCTTGCCAGTATTTGGCACACCTTCCTGCCGCTGTTTGCAGTGCTGTGGCAGAGGTGATGTCCAGCCCTCTGC
>PVHP010020531.1:0-30437 GCA_004024765.1 Zapus hudsonius | reverse complement strand
TCTCTCTCTCTCTCTCTCTCTCTCTCATGAGGATGAATACCTAGCCTTGTTTATGCTGAGCAAGCTCTTCCACTGAGCCATACCCCAAAGTCATAGGATATAATGCTTATGAGAATGGGAATTAGTCTTTCTTCTTCTTTTTTTTCAAGGTAGGGTCTCACTCGAGCCCAGGCTGACCTGGAATTTCTCAGGGTGGCCTCGAACTCACAGCAAAACTCCTGCCTCTGGGATTAGAGGCATGCATCACCACACCCTGCTTTTAGGAATCAGTCTTTCTTATATTCTTGTTCATGGCAGTATTCTTGGTGCCTGGAACAATGCTTGATATGTAGAGGGGGCTGGTTTATTTTTGTACTTTTAAAAGTGTATATAAAAGCGGAAGCATTCCTGAGAAAACAGCTTGAAGGATGAGTAGGAATTAACCAGGTCAACATGGCTGAGAACTGTCCTAAACCACAGAGGCAGTACATACGAAGGTCCGGAGGCAGGAAGGAACAGAGTGCATCTGGAAGGCAAGTAAGTGGTACAGCTGGAGTGCCGCGTGTGTGTGTGTGTGTGTGTGTGTGTGTGTGAGAGAGAGAGAGAGAGAGAGAGAGAGAGAGAGAGAGAGAGAGAGAGAGAGAGAGAGAGAGAGAGAGGGAGGGAGAATGTGTGTGAAAAATAATTAAGCAAAATGTGACTTGGCAGGGTGAGGCAGCAGCCTGGTTTGGTTCAGGGAGGTTGTGATGGGAATCCTGGGACAGTGGGAAAAGTGACCAGCATAGCAGGAGTTGGGACGACAGCAAGGGAATGGCTGTCTTAATTGGCTGGGGTGGTGCCATCTTTGGACGTGGAGAGCTGAGTCTTGCTGGGTAAACACTGCTGACTACCCCAGTCATCTGCTCGACCCTCTGAAACAGGTTAGAAGATAGTCCTGAAGCAAACGGAGGCTTCGAGTGGTTTGAGCGATGCAGCCATCAAAGCTTGGAATTGTTGACAGAGGGGCCCATAACCGGAAGGAATCTAAGCCGCATACCAGAGACATCTGCACACTCGTGTTCATTGGCTACGTATGGCGTCAAGCTAGGTGTCCATCTGTGGATGGAGGATAAAGAAGACACGGTAATATACACTCTTGACTTTTATTCACCTGGAATGAAGAATGAAATCATGATATTGACAGCAAAACAAATGACTGGAACTGGAAATTATAACGTTAACTGAAATAAGCCAGGCTTAGAACAACAAAGGTGGTATGTTTTCTCTCATAGGCATGATCTGGGCCTGAAAGTCGAAGGGGAGGCTGGGAGATGGATTTTTGGGTACGGCGCTTGCCATCAAGTGAGAGGACCTGAGTTTTGGATCCCCAGAACCCACGTAAGAGCTGGATGTGGTGTTGTGTACTTGTAACCCCAGTGCTGGGGGGGTGGAGACAGGAGGATCCCAGGGGCTCACTGGTTAGCTTGTCTAGCTGACTGGGTGAGCTCTGGGTTTAGTGAGAGACCTTGTCTCAAAAAAGAAGATGGGGGCTGGGCTGGAGAGATGGCTCATTAGTTAAAGGCACTTGCTTGCAAAGCCTGATGGTCCAGGGTTTGATTCCTTAGTACCCACGTAAAGCCCGATATACTAAGTGGCACATGCATCTGGAGTTTGCAGTGGCAGGAGGACATGGTGAGCCCATACTGTCTCTGTCTGCTTCTTTCTCTCTCTCTCATATAAACAAACAAACAAACAAATAAAATATTAAAAAATAATAAGATGGGAGCTTGGAAGATGGCTCAGTGGCTAAAGGTACTTGCTTGCAAAGCCTGCTGGCCCAGGTTCAATGCCCCAGCCACCTTCCTAAGCCAGACACAAAAAGTGATGCAAGAGTCTGGTGTTCATGTTCAAGGGGCTCTGGTACACACGCATGCACGCACACATGCACATACGCGCGTGTGCACACACACACATATATACACAGAAAAAAGGCACGAAGTATGATTGAGGAAGACACCTGACAACACTGGCCTCAGGTACACCCATGCCCCCACACATGAGCGCGCACGCGCGCACACACACACACACACACACACACACACACAGCACACAAAGAAAGACAGTAGAAAGGGAAACTCTTTGGGACAAGGAAGGAACCAGTGGTGTGAGGGAAGACAAACAAAGCCAGTGTGGGTGTGTGAATACGATAAAAGCACTTTATATACAGGAATAAAAACCTTTCTGTACAATTCATATGCACTAATAAAAATGTCTAAGAAAAAAGTATAAAGAGAAAGGATCATAAAGTCGGGTGTAGTTCATTGGCAGGAGCACTTAAGTAGCTTGTGTGAGGTCCTGGGTTTGATGCCTTGTGTCACAAACATGCTAGAGGCCATTAAAAAAAAGCAACACAAGCTGGGCGTGGTGACGCACACCATTAATCCCAGCACTGGGGAGGCAGAGGTAGGAGGATCGCTGTGAGTTCAAGGCCATCCTGAGACTACAGAGTGAATTCCAGGTCAGCCTGGACTAGAGCGAGACCCTACCTCGAGAAACCCTTACCCCACCCCCCCAAAAAAAGAAACCTAATGCAAACATTTCGGTTTCTCTGGAGATCTACCGGTGGGCTGAATGGGAAGACTTTAGCCATACAGCCTAGGCGTTCTTGGGGTCCATGCCCTCCTGAGCCCCATGATCATGTGTATGTGTTGGCTTCTTTGGTTAAAGCAGTGCCAGGAGCTCCTGGCTCGGGCGAAGCAGTCAGGTAAAGACTGTGCCCGCCTGCTGGCTGGCTCCTCGGGGTTCATCGCCTCTGTGTCTAACTCCACGTGTCCAGCAGTTCGCTGTTGGCAAACCCCATTGCAGCACACAAGTTGGGGTTTTAGGAAAAAGCAAGACTTTCTGTTCACGGTCATATTTCATCGCTATTGTTGCTAAATTATGCAATGACAATAACAAACGCAACTGGCGAGCGGGTTGGGAGACAGGCAGTGGTTCTTGGTCTGGCTGCTGGGAGCAGAAGTAGGAGGGGGCAGTGGGGAGTATCTGGGTGGCCTTGGCTCTGGCCCCCAACGAGGGGAGCCTCCATTTCCAGGTTTCAGGGAGACTTCTAAGGCCCTAGGCAAGACTGTTTATCATCAGTGTGGAGAGCTGGCTGTGCGTGATACTTCGTTCAGTGTTTAGTAAGCAATAGGAAATGCTATCTGGAGTTTAAGTACTCAACATTGATTAGGTCTAAAAAGTAGTTTTTGCACATGAAGGGCTGGATCTGTTATTTAATAGCAGGACTCGTGTGCAGAGGTGGCCGTTCATTCTGGAAGCCAAACCCTGGAAAGACTGCAGGTGGGCAGGTGGGAGTGACCACCTGATGCTCCCTCTTCTTTGGGGGTCTGCACTTGGTCTAAGCATGGGGTGTGGGCCTGAAGGCCAATAATTTGCCTTCAAGGAATTTCTGTTCTCTCTCTGTCTTCCTTTCTCTCTTTGGTTTGGTTGAGGTAGGATCTCATTCTAGCCCAGGCTGATCTGGAACTCACTGTAGCTCCAGGCTGGCCTTGAACTCACTGTGATCCTCTTACCTCAGCCTCTGGAGTGCTGGGATTGAAGGTGTGAGCCACCACACCTGCTCTCCTATTCTCTCTCTCTCTTTTTCTCTCTTGCTCCCTTCCTTCATTCCTTCTTTCTTTCTTTTCCTTCTTTTTTTTTTTTTTTTTTTGGTTTTCCAAGGTAGGGTCTGGCTCTAGCCCAGGCTGACCTGGAATTCACTATGTAGTCTCAGGTGGCCTTGAAGTCATGATGATCCTCCTACCTCTGCCTCCTGAGCGCTGAATTAAAGGCGTGCACCACCCTGTCCGGCCCTAAGTTCTCTTTTGAGGCAGGGTCGGTCTCCTATAGCCCAGGTTGGCCATGTATTTACTATGCAGGCTTCATCTCCCCAGTGCTGATTACAAACATGTATCACCACACCCAGCTCTAAAATGGTTTTCATGTGACCTGCTATAATAGCTGGGAATGCGTTTGGTTTCAAGTAATACAATACTCAACGGACAGTATCTTGAGTAACAAAGACATTTCTCAAGTTCACACAACAGGAAGTCTGGAGGCGGGTGGGTCTAGATTTGGTGGAAGGATAGCATGGATGATGTGGTCAAAACTGGAGATTTTTCTCTTTCTGCTCTGCCATCCTTGACATGGTAACTTCCTGTCTGTAAGCTTGTTGCTTGTGCTCTCAAGATGGCTGCCACAGTGTCTCCCTACAATTCTATTCAAGGCAGAAAAGAGAAAGGCCAAAGAAAGTGGGGCATTTTTTAAAAAATATATTTTTTATTTGTTTTATTTGTTTTTATTTGAGACAGAGTATGGACATGCTAGAGCCTAATTGTTCCCTGTAAATGGACTCCAGAAGCATGCACCACATTGTACATCTGGCTTCACACGGGTTCTGGGGAATGGAACCCAGGAAGACGGCTAGCGAGGGGGAAGGAGACGCTCAGGAGAATTTAGAGGAAGCTTGATTCATGCTCTGGGCCTGAGAGCGTTGTCAGCTGAGACGTAGGGGCTCTAGTGGCCGGGAGGAAGAGGGGGGATGGAATGACTGTTAGGCAGAATGCGTGGTGTCTACCATGTGTGGAAAGAGCTAAGATAAGTTGGGGATGCACACCGAGACCAGAGGAGTGGAGTTGGCCAAAGTCGTGGGTGGGATTCAGGGAGAAGTTTCTGGAAAAGATAGAGGCTGAGTTAGGTCTGGAGCAAAAACAGAGAGCTGTGAAATAATACAGTGTGCCCCCAAAATAATGTGGTTAAAGGATGAACACACACACACACACACACACACACACACACACACACACACACGTTTAGGAGGTACAGGTGGAAGAGGACAGAGCCATAGTTGGTTTTAGAAGTCACGTTGAACCCGTTGGTGTGTGTAAGTGTGTGCGTATTTTCTGGAAAATTCTCCCGTGTCCATTTCCCTTGACACACTAGATGTAGGTGTGCTAGGATTAGTACTATAGGAGCATAGTGTCCAGCTTTATGACGTTCCCATGGCAAGTGCTTTATTCCGTAAGCTATCTCTCCAACCTACTTGTTTTGAGCAGGGTCTCCTGTAGCACAGGCTGGCCTCAAACTTGCTATGTATTTAAGGCTAGCCTTAAACTTACTATGTATTTAAGGCTAGTCTTGAACTCCTGATCTGCCTGCCTTCACCCTTACCAAGTGTGGGGATTGCAGGTGCACACCACCTCACGCGGCTAGCCTTTGGGTTTTACTCTGTATTGTCCTAAATGGGTTCCAGACTTGAAGGGGCACAGTTCTCTGCATTTTATTTTATCTTTTTAGGTTTTTTGAGGTAGGGTCTCACTCTAGCTCAGGCTGACCTGGAATTCACTATGTAGTCTCAGGGTGGCTTTGAACCCACGGCGATCCTCCTACCTCTGCCTCCAGAGTGCTGGGTCTAGTTCTGTGTATTTGAGACAGATGGCTCAATGCTGGTGTGGAGAACAACGGGCCAGCCATAAGGGGTGCAGCTGGGAGAGGGAACCCAGCCAAGGGGTTCTTTCAGTCTCCAGATGAGAGGGCCTGGAGTAACTTTCCAAAGCCAGGCTGCCAAGGTTTCAGTGACAAGATAGGCAGGATTCCAGGGCACAGATCTCTGGGAGGGACACACGTCTCAAGAGGGCTGGGACACTCTCAAAAATGTACCACAGACTGTGCAATCGCACATGGGTATTCTGTGAAGAAAGACGGGAGTTGGCTAGGGAAATTCATGGGTGGCAGAGAACTCAGTCAGAGCCACAGGGGTAGGAGCCGGAGGAGCAGAAAGGGAAGAACAGACAGGAGTCCCGAAGACGAACAGGCAGAGGTTTGGCAGACAGAGGCAACCTCCCCACCCAGGTCTGTTTAGCTAGAAACCAGGAGAGATCAAGGGTCTTCCCTTGATCTTCTTAGAGGCAGTAGTGAGGCCTGATGGGAAAGCTGGTGGGGAGTGAGGAGAGATGGTGCTCCCAGCTGCCCCTCTGCAGGGGTGCAGCCCTCACCCCTAGAAGGTAGGGACACCTCAGGGAGCCTGGGGCAAGTCCTCCCCACAAGCTGTGCCTCGGGTGACCTGGCATCTCTCCATGAGGGGCATTTTATGCACAAAGGAAATTTGTGAGTAAGACTTCTGGGTTTACCTGATCCCCTCTGAGGAAGCTGGGAATGCTGGGAGCCCGGTGAAGGGAAGATAGGGCTTAGAATTTCAAAATGAAGTCCTGAGCAAGAAATCTATGGATTAGGGCAGGAGTGGACATGGACCATGTAGGATGTGAAGGGGACACCAGGAGTCATTATGGAGTCACTATGACTAATTGTGTCAGACCAGATCAATAAGAGTCTTGAGAAATAGGTAATCAATACTATGGAATTTGATCGGAAAAAGCATATTTTGAAAGTCTCTCTGTTATCCTCCCGCCCCTCTCCTCTCTCCTCAGAGGCAATTGAGTTCCTAGATCTTAAATTTTGCTGTTGTTTTGTTTTGAGTTTTTTGAGGCAAGTCTCAGTGTAGTTTAGGCTGACCTTAAACTCACTCTGCCTCCTAAGCTCTGAGGTTACAGATGTGTGTCATCGTGCTCAGTTGATTTCTTGTGCAGGCTTTCTCTTTTGCACTGTTTGGGAGGGGGTGAGAGGAAGTTGGGACTCACTATATAACCCAAGCTGGCCTCAGAGGTACACGATGGCCTTTTCCAGGCCCTGCATGGGGTCTCCTTGCCCACATCACCAGTGGGAGGGGCAGAGGGACTTAGGATGGAAGACTTGGAGACTTGCTGTCAACATCAGGTAGCAGTGACGTAGTAATCAGACCAGCATGGCAGGGACAGGTGGGGTTCATAAACACGTCATATCTAGTATGTGGGAGGTGACTGACCTCTGGGGCTCAGCGGCAGCATTTCCACACAAGAGGAACGAGGTTCAGCCCAGGGAAGGAGACACAGAGAGACAAGGAATGGGAAAGATCTAGAACACTGGGCTTGGCAAAGAATGGGCCTGGAGGAGTCCTCCTGGGGGAGAAGGGCTGGTATGGTTTGCATATCTCAAAATGGTGGGACAATGGTTGCTGGAGAAAGGAGAGACATTGCTTTCTTTCTTTCTTTCTTTCTTTCTTTCTTTCTTTCTTTCTTTCTTTCTTTCTTTCTTTCTTTCTTTCTCTCTCTCTCTTTCTTTCTTCTTTCCTTCTTTCTTTTGACTTTTTATTGACAACATCCATAAATATAGCTAATATACCATGATCATAATCCCCTCCCTTTTCCCACTCACAAATCCCCCTTCACCGAATCCCTTCTTTCCAATTATTCTGTCTTCTGTTGTGATGTCATTATTTTTCCTCCTATTCTGCAGGTCTTGCGTAGGTAGGGCAGCCACTGTGAGGTCGTGAACATCAAGGCCACTCCGTATCTGGAAGACAGTATTGTAAGCACCCTTCCCTTCCTTGTCTCTTCCATTCTTCCACAATGGTCCCTGAGCCTGGGAGGGTGTGACAGTGATGTCTCTCTCAGTGCCCAGCACTCCACTGTCACTTCTCAGCACTTGGATGAGTTTTGGTCACCCCAGTGGTCACAGACATCTGAAAAGAGAAGCTTCTCTATCCACAAGTGAGAGTAACATTAATATATGAGCATAAATATAAGTGTTTAGAGGCAGTTGGTGGGTATAATATATCCATTTAGGCAGACATCAGTAGTGTTTTCACCTCTAGGGCTTATGACCTCCACAGCCATAGGCTTTGATTAGGTTGTCAGTGCCAGGCAGGAATTCCCTCCCATGGAGCGGGCCTCAAGTCCATCAGAGAGCAGTTGGTTTCCCGCATGACAGACATGACACTGTTGTACCCGTTGACACATTTGACCTGGCTGGCCAGCAGTAAAGCTTGTAGGGTCCACTGCTGGTTAATATCATTGATGACGTTTCTCCCCCAACAGGCTCATAGTTCTTCCCGGCGTCCTGACAGCTGGTCAGAGGGAGGAGACTTCCAGCTCAGCTTCAGCTGGGTTTCCCAGTGACCTGCAGCCCATGCCTGTGTTCTCTTCAGCAATGAGGTTTGCCCATGTAGCTCTGGTGGGCAACCAAGAGCCTGCAATGTTTTGGGGGCATCAGGGACCTCCCTGGCTAACAACTTGCTGGAAGGTATCCCAACCTTGACACTGAAATTGAGAGGTATATTCTTCAGTTGTAGAGTCACTGGTAAATTGCTCATGCTCCTGTAAATAATCCCTCACGCATGCTCCTGTAATTAATCCTAATTACATTCATTCAGCCACACACACACACACATACACACACACACACACACACACACAAAAGGCATGAAAGTTCAAGGGGAACTATTTGGAAAGAGAATGAGAAAGACAAGAGAAGGTAATGGGGAATGCTTGTGATAAAAACACGTTATATACATGTATGAAAATGTCATAAAGAGATGCACTATTATATATCATTAACATATGCTAATAAAAATAAACTTTAAGAAGCAGAAGAAATCATTTTTTTTCACTCAGTGAATGCTGAATAAATTCTATTTAGTAGTGAAAAAAAGAGAGATCGGGCCAAGGGCTTCAGGTACAGCCCAATGACAGAACACTTGCTGAGCATGCCTGAGGCCTTGAGTTTGATCCCTAATTCTGAAAAAACAGAAAAAACAACAACCAATTTTTTCAAATGAATAAAAACGGCAGAAAGGGGGCTGAGTGGTTAAAGGCACTTTCTGGCAAACCCGCTGGTCCAGGCTCAGTTCCCTCCTCCCATGTAAGCCGGACACAAAAGTGTCCAAGCACCTGGCTGTCATTTGCAGAGGCAAAAGGCTCTGGCACACACACACACACACACACACACACACACACACACACACACACACACACACACACAGAAGAGAGATCAGTTGGAAATAAGATGGGTTTCAGCGAAGGGAGGATTCGTGAGTGGGAAAGAGAGGGGATTATGATCACGGTATATTGACTACATTTATGAAAGTTGTCAATAAAAAGTCGAAAGAAAGAAAGAAAGAAAATGTTTCTTTCACCAAGTAAATAAATAAAATTTAAATTTAATAAAATGGCAGAAGGAAGCGGAGGGAATGGAGCAGGAAGGAGGCAGACAGGGCTAAGACTTTCATTTGTCAGCGCTCCATATCTTGTCAGTATTTCAGGCCATTTCTCACTCGGGTGTGTTCCCCATCTTGTGCACACCCACCTGGATCTCAGGTCTGGGTGCTGTGACGCTGCCTCACAAGGATTCTAACTGCAATCAGCAACTTCTGATCTGATTGCCAGTCAAAGCAGAAGAGGTTGTAGAGACAGTCCCAGCATTGGGAGCTGGCCCCTCTCCAACGTCCCTGTCACCAAGTGGGCAAAGGCATTTACAGTCAGCTCTCCTCTCTCTCTCGAGGGGAAGCTAGGAGAGGCCTCCAAAGGCTCCTAGTCTGGCGGCAGGAAGTGGGACCATATCTGAGGTCAGGCAGAAAGGGAGGGGTGCAGCCTTCAAGAAAGATTTCCTGTAATACTCTGGGGCAGCCTGTCCAACAGAACTATAATGTGAACCACATGTATAGTTTAAAATTTCTAGGAGCCATGTTAGAAACAAAAAATATAGAGGTAAGAGTGTGTGCCTAGCGTGCATGGGTCCAGTCTTCCAGAATAGTTTTAAAAATCCACATAAAAAGAAACAAGTGCTGGGCGTGGTGGCACACAGCTTTAATCCAGGACTCTGGAGGCAAAGGTAGGAGGATGGCAGTGAGTTTGAGACCACCCTGAGGACTACAGTGAATTCCAGGTCAGCCTGGGCTAGAGCGAAAGAAAGGAAGGAAGGAAGGAAGGAAGGAAGGAAGGAAGGAAGGAGTAATTTAGTTTTAATAATATATGCTATATATTCATTTAACATAACATATGCAAAATGACATCCACTCAAAAAGTGATCAGCGTGTGAAACCGTTCACCCCTTTTGTTAATTATCTGCCATGTTCTAAGGGCTCAGCAGCCATGGGGTGGGGTGAGGTGGGGGGTGGGCAGTGGGTTCCTGGCTGGTTATCTGAGTCACCATCCCTCCCTGTGCCTGACCGAGTTAGAACTGCCCATGGCCATCAATTTAAGCCACTGCCTGGAAGGGACCCCAGGGGACCACATAGGCGACCTTCTGTGTGTGCAGTCTGCGTGGGAAGGTGCCCGAAGCCTGCACGGGCTGCTGTTTTGCAGCTGTGGTAAATATTAACGAGGTGGTGACAGCCAGGCCCTCCAGGAGGCCTGGGCTCCCCCAGTGGGGAGAAATGGAGATAGTGCTGTGTACCTTAGATACGGCTGGCAGGGGCACATGGGTATAGCTTTTGTTGTTAGAACCAAGATGCCTCGCCTTGAACCCTCAGACCTCAGAAGTGCCACTCGCCTTCACAGCTGTGCTGCCACACCCCAATTCTGAGTCCCCCCTTCCTGGCCCATACTCTTCACCCTCTCCACATCCACTTGGCTATGGGCACTCCTCCACTAAACCCAAGGGCACAGGAAACAGACCAAGTTCAGATGGTTTCTTTACAAACCAAACCAACCCCTCCAGCCCCGGGCACACCGTGCTGTCCCCCTTCTTCATAGTTCCTAGCCTGTGGCTGTTGCCCCAACCCAGGACGGGGTGTGGGAATGGAGGCGTTCACCCCACAACTCAGGTACATGCCGGGCTTTACACTGGCCTTGCTTCAGTTCTGACAGAAGAGAAAGTGAGAATGTCACTTGGATTTGCATAAACAAACATTGGAAAGAAAGACACCAGAGAAACTTATGTCATTATACATGGCCGAGCACCGGGAGGTTCTGGGAAGTGAAAATTCTCAGGGTTTATTTACCTTGATATTGAACCAAGTAGATATATTATCTAGTTTTAAAAGCAGGTGAGACAAAATTTTAATTGTCTATTTCCTTTTCCTGGTAGATGACATAGATTCATAGTCTTTTTGTTTTTCAAGATAGGGTCTCGCTCTAACCTAGGCTGGCCTTGAACTCATGTTGATCCTCCTACCTCTGCCTCCCGAGTACTGGGACTACAGGCCTGTGCCACCATGCCCAGCTCACACATATTCTTTCTCACAGTATATGAACTTAGACATCAACTGAAGTGTATTTGATATAAAGATAATCAATTTAAGTGATAGAATAACTAAGTTCTTTTTAGTCACAGCTTGGGTTTTTTTCCCATTAGATTATATATACTTAGATAGGCCCCACCTAAGAGGGAGACATGGCCTGTCCTCAGGGAGTCCTAGTCTGATTAGACATGGCCTTTCCTCAGGGAGCCCCAATCTGAGGAGACATGGCTTGTCCTCAGGGAGCCCTAGGCCGGGCAGAGACGACCTGGCCCTTCTCCCAGGGTGGTCCCAAACCCTGTTCCTTTGGACTAAGTGAAACGAACAGAGGGGATTCCCCTGGGTTCCCAAGCATCCACTTCTGTTCGGGCCAGGAAACTTCCTTACTTCTCTGGCTTCTCGGTGTGTCCACACTTGATTGTTTTCCTTGAGTTCTCGCCTGCTGGTCCCTGAACGGGGCGTGTGTCCTTCTTGGTCTCCAGCCTCTTCTAGAGCCAGAGAATGCATATCTTAAGGGCCTGGGAGACCCACTCAGACTTCTTCTGCCTCTATGCGGTTGGTGAGGGTGGGCGTGTGCCAGGGTGTGAAGCCTCAAGACCTGCCTGCCCTGTCTATGAAGTAAGTGGGCACTGGGAGCCCCATCCTGCTTGAAGATGGTGTCCAGTTTGTCTGCCCTGAAACAAGCAGAGGATGAATGGGAGCCCTCAGTTCATTCTTGGAGTTCTTGAGGTCATTGACCAGGGAGGTCAGGGTGTGCCCAGGGTGGGGCAGGCCAGGGCACACTGGGCTGTGTTTCCTTCTGAGTGGAGGGCACTGCCCTCGGACAGCCTGGAGGGCCCAGCCTGGCCATAATCAAGGTGCCACACAGTACTCTTGAGGGGTGGCCAGTGGGCTTCAGGGAGGGCTGCCACCCATATCCCCACTTCTTGTTCTTTCCTCACTGGCTTGAGTCAGGAGCCCCCCCCCATTCCACCCCCAGCTGGAGGCAGCCTGGCACAAGGGTGGCTGGAGATAGGGGAACAGCGAGAGGCATCCCGTGGAGGGTTTTCAAGAGACTGCCTTGCCGAGGGTCAATATTTGTTCAGCTCTTGGGCTGGCGCGGTCCATCACTGCCCTGCGTCCCCTCACATTCCGGCCATCGCACCCCTATCTCAGGAACGCGCTTCCATTGACTTGGGGGACCACACCTGACCTTGGCAGTGCTTGACTGCCCATGCCCCATTCCTAAGCTGGAAGCCAGAGGCCCCTGGAGGGAAGAGGGTGGGCAGGATGCCCACAGTCAACCCCAGACCTCCTTTCCTAGATTCCTACTTCTATCAGAGCATTATTTCAGCAAACACATCCTAAGCTCCTACTGTGTTCCCAAGAGGATGCAAAACAGATTGGGGTGTAGCTCAGTTGGTAGGGTGCTTGCCTAGCATGCATGAAGCCCTGGGTTTGATTCCCAGAACCTTATAGACCTTATGCAGTGATGACACCTGGAATCCTAGCATTTGAGAGGTAGAGACAGGATCATCAGAATTCAAGGTCAGCTGGGCGTGGTGACGTACGCCTTTGAATCCCAGAACTTGGGAGGCAGAGGTAGGAGGACTACTGTGAGTTCGAGGTCAGCCTGGAACAACAGAGTGAGTTCCAGGTCAACTTGGGTTAAAGTGAGACCTTAGCTGGGGGGGAAAAAAGTCCAAGTTCATCCTTGGCTACATATTGAGTTTGAGGCTAGCTTAATGAGACCCTGTCTCCAAAGCAAGAAAAGAAGGGAATGAAAAAGAGAGGGAAGAAGGAAAGAGACAAGAGAGATAAAGAATTTCTCTAGGGCTTTGAAAAACTCAAATTGAGTTGATTTTTTTTTCTCAACCATGAATAGTATCCAGGATCTCATTTAAAGGGACAGGAATCCTCAGCAGATCCCAGAATTGATTTGTAGTTTAAGTACAAGAGAAACTACATAACCAAGGAGGGTCGACAGTGAGTGATGTCTTTTGCTGGACCCACTGACCACTGGGACCCCTGCCTCTTTTCCCTTTGTAGAGTGACCTGGGAGTAGCTGGCTTTTACCTAACCCAAAGCATCATTTGCATATTGTGATGGTTAGGTTTTGTTGTCAATTTGGCTCTTTTTAAATATCTTGGGTGGGTCTCTGAGGATGTTTATAAGAAGGCAGCCTCTCAGCAAGGGGCAGGATGTAAGGAAGCTCAAAGAAGCTGGAAGTAAACATCCTTTCCTGTGTGGGCAGTGCAGAAAGGAAATTCCAGAGACTCAGAAAGCCATTCAGTCTGGGGAAGGGTTGTAAGACCCCACCCTAAGGCTATATAAAGGGGAAGAAATTCTCTCCGTGCCCACTGCCTGTTTGCTGTTGCGTGTGTAGTGTTGGTGATGGGTTTCTCTCTCTGCTTGGGCCTGTGAAAGAGGACCAACCTCTTTCACTTTTATGGGAAGTTCCCTGGATCTGTAGTTTGAATAAATCGTTTCCTCCCATAAACTGTGCCTGGTTTGGAGATTCATCCCAGCGGCGTGTAGCTGACTGTGACACATATTAAGCCCCACCCATGCCTTTTCCTCATTAGCAAGGACAATCCACCTAACTGAGGTCCCATCAGTATGCTTAATATTATTCCTTGAGGGTAGCTGGAGAGATGACTCAGCAGTTAAGGGTGCTTCCCACAGAGGCATGAAGGTCCAAGGGGACCCAAGGTTGCACAAGTTTAAGTTGCCAGCATCCACATAAACAGCTGGCATGGTCACCCCAGTCCTGTGGGAAGCAGCTGAGACTGGATATTTGCTGGGCTTCATAAACATGAAAAGCTCCATAATCAGTGAGAGACTCTGTCTCAAGGAAACAAGTGGATGAGTGATGGAGAAGGGACTCCCGACACTGTCCTCTGGCCTTTGAAGGCACAGGCAGGAGGCAGGCACACCTGCACACACACACCACACATACTACATCACAGCACACATTTACACACACACACACACACATGTAGACAAACAAAAATAGAGGATAAGGACGAATTTAATCCTAGTGAGGGTCCAGCCGTGCCTTCCCCTTGTCCTGGACACTGTCAAGTGCTCTTGACTTTCACCTATGACCTCATCTACTCCTGTTTGAAGGGAGAAAATTTAGCAGGCCAAGTTTATTCCAGGGCTTATCAGGGTATTTTTTTTCCTTCTCACCTCTCTGAGGCAAAGCTTGAAATTTTAAATTTCATTTTCTTATTTAAAAAAAACTAAATGAGAGAGAGAGAGAGAGAGAGAGAGAGAGAGAGAGAGAGAGAGAGAGAGAGAGAGAGAGAATGGGTGCACCAGGGCCTCCAGCCACTGCAAATGAATTCCAGATGCATGCACCACTTTCTGAATTTGTCTTTATGTGGGTACTGGGGAATCAAACCTGGGTCCTCAGGCTTTGTAAAGAAGTGGCTTAACCAATGAGCCATCTCTCCACAGTCCCTAAATTTCTATTTTTATAAGGAAAATACAACATACACACACACTCTTAATTGCTTTTTCTCTTTAAAAACTTATTTATTTACTTTCAAGCAGAGAGCAAGATAGAGAGAAAAGAGACAGAGGATGGATGCACCAGAGTCTCCAGCCACTGCAAATGAACTCCAGACACATGTGCCACTTTGTGCATTAGGCTTTACTTGGGTCCTGGGGAATTGAAGCCAGGTCATCAGGCTTTGCAGGCAAGCACCTTAACCACTGAGAAATCTCTCCAGCCCATTTATTTGCTTTTTCTATACAAAAGGTGACACCCTTTATACATGGTTCTGCATCTTGCCTCTTTTATTCTGTCTTGAAACACTTTCTCTAGTGGTGCAAAAATAATATGCTGGTCTGTTTTGATATCTGCATAGTATTTCATGGTATAGCTGATCGGTCATCCATTATTTGTTCAATCAAGCTTCTCTGGAGTTAGGTCATCTCCTCTTTACCTTTGCAAACAATGCTCTAGTGAATGTCATACATGCGTCATTTCCTCTGTACTAGGTGGAGCTGCAGAATCCATTCTTAGGCCTGGGATTGTTACTAATGGGTATATGTGTTTGTAGTCTTGATACATATTGTCAAACAACTCTCCACCAAGATTTTAACAGTTAATCCTCCATCAGCAAAGCAGGAGGGCAATTATTTCCCCACAGCGTGGCCAAGAAAGTATGCTATCAATTTTTTTTTTGGATTTTTGCCAATCTGATAGTTGAAAAATTGTATTTTATTATAGTTCTAATTTGGACATGCTTTTATTTGCCAAGTGTCTGGCTGGGTGTGGGGAATGTGGCATTCTGTCAGGGAGAGAAGGATTCCCCAGGGATAAACTGTTGGGGCAGGGCCCAAACTCCCGACCTTATTTGATTCGACTCTAATTTCCACATTAACCATCCAAGTTCAAAGGTGCTAGGAAAGGTATGAGTTTCTTATAGCCTATGGGGTACAAGACATGGGGACAGCACATCTGTTCAGAGCATCCTTTCAGGCGATCACCAGGCACCTGGGATCTCTCTCCAGCGAACAGATGTTCTCTGAGATTTACTGTCTCCCATCAAGGACCATGCCCTTCTTCAAGGTGCCTTGTGGAATGGAAGACTCGCATGGGAGGTGCCCATGAACTTAAGCCATTTTTGAGCTCTCTGGAATCAGTATCATGGAGTTCCTCAGGACCAGAGACTGTAAAGGAGAAAAGATTCGTTTCACATGATTTGTTCTATGTTGCATTGGTCAGGGTTCTGGAAAGGAACAGAAATGATAGAATGCATGTCTGTCACAAAGGGGATTTAGTAGATGAGCTTACAGGGTAAGGTCATTGAGCAGTTCAACAATGGCTGCCTGCAAGATGGAGAGTCTGAGAACCTGCTAGCTGCTCAGTCCATGAAGCTGGGTGCCCGGAGGATTCCTGGGCAGCTGCTGGTCTTTAGCCCCCATTGGAAGGTTGAAGAAGCTGGGCTCTGATGTCTGGGAAGGGCGGCAGCAACAGGGCAGATCACTCATCAGGAAGGAATGAGGGCAGCCAGACACAAAGGGCCACTTTCCCCTAGAACATCTTTATCTTTTTTTGAATATTTATTTATTTGCAAGCAGAGAGGGAGAGAGAGAGAGAGAGAGAGAGAGAGAGAGAGAGAGAGAGAGAGAGAGAGAGAGAGAGAGAGAGAGAGAACAGACAGAAAGAATGGGCACGCCAGGGCCTCCAGCCACTGCAAACAGACTCCAGATGCATGTGCCACCTTGTGCACCTGGCTTTATGTGGGTACTGGGGAACCAAACTCAGGTGGTTAGGTTTTGCAGGCAAGTACTTTAAACATTAAGCCATCTCTCCAGCCCTAGAACCTCTTTTTATATAGACTGTCACCAGAAGGGCTGCCCGTTCTGAGGGAAGGTCTTTCCCACCAGTTAATCCTTCCTAGAAACACCCTCACAGAGCTGTCCAGGAGGCATGTCTCTTGTTTCATTCCTGATTTAATCAAGTTGACAATAGAAAAAAATTAGCCATCACATGTTTAATGGTTCTCACTCCATGAAGCCCCCACTCTCTTTCCTGGGGATTGTTCTCTGAGGAGAAAACATTTTGGAGGCTGGGGAGAGCCAGTACAGGATCATCTCCCTCAGGAACCACCTGGTGTTTAAATGCTGAGCCTACTTTCTTGGACCCAACCTTAGAAGTTCCTTATAGGCAAGAGTGTGTGAATAAAGGCCTCTGAACTTAGGGTCAGGCTCTGAGGTCAACAATACCCTTGCCCAGCCTGAGTTCCCAGAGTAGCTTAGTCTGAGACATGTGAGTTGGCATTCCAGAATCTCTGGATGGAAGACATTGGCAGAAAGCAGCTTCTCAGGCCTAGAAGATAAAACATCAGAACGGAAGAAACCTTAGACAGGCTTCAAATCCTTTATCAGATAGCAGGGGACACCGAGTGATGGGGCAGGGACCTCTAGATGGCAGATGGCAGAGCCAGGCAGGGCATGCAGATGGCTGGTCTCCTAGGCCAGCCTCTCTGGGACATCTGACATTATTATTATTGTTGTTGTTGTTTTGAGGTGGGGTCTCTCTCTAGTCCAGGCTGACCTGGAATTCACTATGTGGTCTCAGGCTGACCTCGGACTCATGGCGATTTTTACTTTAAGGCAGTCTCACTCTTGTGCAGGCTACACTGGAATTCAGTCTGAAGGCCAGACAAACTCACAACGATCCTCCTACCTTGGCCTTAAATTTTTTTTGTTCTTTATTTAAGAGAGACAGAGAAAAAGAGGCAGACAGAAAGAGAGTGAGTATGGCTGTGCCAGTACATCTAGCCACTGTGAACAACTGCCAGACACATGCGCCACCTTGTGCATCTGGCTTTATGTGGGTACTGGGGAATTGAACCTGGGCCATCAGGCTTTTGGGCTTTGCAAGCAAGTGCCTTAAACCTCTGAGCCATCTCTCCAGCCTGAGTGCTGGGATTTTAGGCATGAGCAAACATGCCTGGCACTGGGCAATCTGCACTAGACCTAGTCTATTCTAGCTGGGTAATGAGGGGTAAGGGCTTGACCTGCTGCCCTAGAGTAAGCCTGCTCTGGCTACATGGAGCTGCCCAAGGATGAAGGTTGCTGTTGTTCTTACCATCACATCCGGGACAACCGCCAGCTCAGACAGACCCCCCCAGAGGCCAAGGTGGACAAAGGGCCAGGCCTTGGTGTGCCTAGATTACACCTGATAATCAGCAGAGCCTGGGAGAGAATCCCTTCCTCCTTCCTCCTGCCTCCCTCCTCTTGTAGAGGAGAGGGGAGGGGATGGGTGGAGGCCTGGCTTTCCCAGAAGCCTGTCTTGGGAGAGATCTTAATGAGGATAGCTCCAAAGGGCGAGTGGGAAGATCCCTTCTCTAGAGGCAAGTGCCGGCAATTTCTGAGAAACCCTTCCCCCAAGATATGCTTCCCATCAGCTGCCAAGGATGGAGACTCTTGGAAAGAGGAACCAGGGGAAGTTGACATGCAGAGGTAAGATGGGTCACTTGGCACTTCCTCGTCGCCTGAGGTGGGTGGTCCTCCTGCTAGCCTCCCCACATCTGTGCATGCCCTTCCTGCTACTGGGAATTCTATCTCCACTTTTTTCTACCAATTCCACTTCCGTTTATTCTGATTGGTCTAGCTCAGTCCATCTTCCAAGAATCTCCTGCTATAAACCTGGCTCAAGTGTGCAGCCCTCTAATCCCAGTAGAATCAGAAGTTCAAGGTCATCCTTGGCTAGTTCTAGGCTAGCCTAGACTACATTACACCCTGTCTAGAATAAATAAGGGGGTATGAGTGCCAACTAAAACAATTTGCTTTTGAAAATGCCAGAATGAATGATACTTAAATTTCTGTATGTCAACCAGAAAAATAAAATAAACTCAATAAAAACATTCATTTTTAACACTAACAAGTATACTATGAATGTTTTTTATCTAAGGAACACTGTATGTATGTGTGTATGTATGTATGTATTTTAAGAGAGAGAGAGAGAGAGAGCACACTAGGGCCTCCTGTCTCTACAAATGCTCCACTTTGTATGTCTGCCTTTACATGATGGGTGCTAGGGAATTGAACTCAGTTCATCCCTAGGCTTTGCAGATAAGTGTCTTTAACCACTGAGCAATTGCCCCAACCCCTAAGGAATACCTTTAAAATTTTTATTTATTTTCAAGTAGAGATAGAATGGGTGCACCAGGGCCTCTAACCACTGCAAACGAACTCCAGATGCATGTGCTCCTTTGTGCATCTGGCTTTTTGTGGGTACTAGGGAATCGAACTTGAGTCATTGGGTTTTGCAGGCAAGCACTTTAATTGATGAGCCATCTTCCCAGCCCTCTAAGGAACTTTTTTAAAAAAGAACATCCTCAGGGTACCTATCCTGTGAAATGTCTTCTATTTAAGTTTTCTATTTGAGCTTTTATTATTATTTAATCTTGAAAGAACATGTGATCATTGTATATACATTTAGAAAATACAGGGAAAACTATAGAGATGTAAACAAATACACACACACACATACACACACATATGTAGAGAGAAAGAATTTGTTATAGTCCCGTGGACTGTTCCCTCTTGGAGCTGTTAGTGGCTAGGATAGATGTTAAGTAAACTCTCATTAATTAAAATCTAATTAAAGATTTGAACATTTTATTTATTTGGGACATGAGCACATGAAACACCAGTTAAGGGGGGGATCAGGTAGGGCAAGGAAAGAAGCCAACAAAATGTGTCACTGAGCGAGAGTGTCTGTGGCAGACCACTGGTCGCACAGGGGACACCTGGGAGGTTGCATACACAGAGCACTTATCCCAAAGCTACCCACCCAGAAGGTGAGAGGACTAAGGCATTGGTTGAAGAACCAGGAGAAGGGGTGCTGGTGCCCTGGCCCTGCATGGATCCCCACAAACCTGAGTGGGCTCCTGATGTCCACGCAGGGGTGCTGAGAAGTCTAGGACTCTACCAGGACTGTACTCGTAGCTGGGATACCAAGACAGTTCAGTCAGCTCCTGCCCCTCAGAAGTTCACATTCCAGTGAGGGAGGCAGAGGGTTAAGCCCAGCATGGAGCTAGCCATGTTGGGTGGTGGGAGTTTAGAGGTAGGATGTGAATATGGGAGAATTTGAGTTTGAGTGAGTGGATGAACGGTAAAGTGGCATGGGGTGGGGGTGGGGGTGCCCAAGCCTGTTGTCAGCTGACATACCAACTCCATCGGCATCTCTACCCCAGCACAAGGGTCAGATCAAGTTCAAACTAATTTCAAGATAGCAACTAATCTGAGTGTTAACAAGGGAGGACTGGCTGCGTTGAACTTGCAAACACAGGAAGATTTACTCATTTAATGAGCTTAATTAAAAATGTGTCACCTACTCTAATCAGTGGTCTCCAAAATGGAGTGAGCAAGGCTGGCCCATCAATATTTAGGAAGGCATGGATACCTTGCTTCTATTTATTCTTTTCTTTCACCCTTAAAATGGCTATTATATATTTGTATATATAAATATAATGTATAATATATATATGCCCAAATATATATATGGGTATCACCATACCCAGCTTGGCATAGATAGTGGGATGTCATGTAGCCCAGGCTGGCTTCAAACTCTCTGTAGTCAGGATGACCTTGAGCTGCTGATCTTTCTGCCTCCCGTCAACACCCACCCCACAACCCAGTGCTGGGATTACAGGCCTGTATCTGGTTTATGTGGTGCTGGGGAGTGAACCCAGGGCTTCCTACACGTTAGGCAGGCACTTTACTAACTCAGCTAAATCCCTAGCCATCAGATCTTTTGTTGATAGAAGTATGAACAAGACAAAGGAATCCTACAGAAACAGCTGGGGGGCAGCTTGGAAGATGGGGCTCTAAACCCTGCCTAGCCCTTCTCCCCTTCAGTTTCCTCTCTCTCTCTCTCTCTCTCTGTTTTTCTGGTTTTATTCGAGCACAAATGAACTGCCTCTTCGTTTTCTTCACTTTGCAGTCTGGCGTTGGGATCATGACTCTAATGACCGGCTGGGCCGCTCTTTCCACGATGGCTTTGCAGTTCTTGGAGGAAACGCGAGCCATCTCGGCGCAGTGAGCTTGGGCGGACATCAGGAGCACATCCAGCTCCTTGTCGCTGTGGACCGGGAACTTCCAGAAGCCACGGGCAGCACGGGCTTGGTCTTCTTGTTCCTCCCGTAACCAGTGTTGGGCATCAGAATTTGGTCTTTGGATCTTCTCTGCACCCTGTTGTCAATACCTCTGGGTTTCCACCAGTTACGCTTAATTTGGCTTAACAGTCTAACTGGTGCCAGATGAACTTCTTGGACCCGTTTTTGGCAATCTTGGGGTTTACCAAAGGTCTGAGGGCAGCCATGATGCCGAGCACAAGATGACCACCACCTCTGCAGGCAGTGCCTAGGAAGGAACTTTCTTTTTCCTTCCTTCCTTCCTTCCTTCCTTCCTTCCTTCCTTCCTTCCTTCCTTCCTTCCTTCCTTCCTTCCTTCCTTCCTTCCTTCCTTCCTTCCTTCCTTCCTTTATTTTGTTTTTTTGAGGTAGTGTCTCGCTCCACCCCAGGCTGCCCTAGAACTCACTGCTATCCTCCTGCCTCTGCCTCACCAGTGCTGGGATTAAAAGCATGCACCCCCCCCAGCTTCTCCCCTTCTTTTTCTCCTTCCCCTTGGGCAAGAGGTTCTTTCTCCCATGAAATTCTCTCTCTCCTTTGCCCACACCCCTGTGTACACAGGCCCTGCAAGAACCAGTTGCAGAATAGTCTCTCCTCGGGCCAATGGACCAACACACTTCAGGATCATATATGCCTTTGCTAGAGAGCCCTGGTTCAGAGCTGTGGTCACTCATCTCTGCTAGAGAGCCCTGGTTCGGAGCTGTTCCCACAATTAAGGGCTGACCCACCCCTCGCTTTCTTTGTCCCTTGTCACTGACTCTAGTGGGTCTCCCGTGGACCCTGCTTCTAGTCTCAGGCCTCTGGACCTGTTAGAAGTCCAATGCTCAGAATTTCTGTAGTGTTCCTGATTTCTGACTCACAGCCTCTCCAGGGCACTCCAGCCCCTGCCACCCCTCCTGGTCGGCCCCTCATCAGCCCCTAATTACCTTAGTCATCTTTCCCTGCGTGCTTGTTGAGAGAATGGCAAAGGCAAACAGAAATCTCAGCCAATGTGGAAAATTCCTGCTGACCAGGTGAGAGGCTCTTAGACAACCCCTCAGATTTGAAACACCTTCCATTCTTATTTATTAGCATCTGGTTTTTATGTGAGTACTGGGGAATTGAACCCTGGACCAGCAGGCTTTGCAAGCATGACCTTTAATTGCTGAGCCATCTCCACAGCCCTCACAGCTTTCATTCTCTAAGCAAGAGGCAGTGGGCAGTTTTCTTGGTTGGCGTCCTGCATCCTGCTTGAAGGGTCACATGATCAAGCATGGCATTGGGCTTAGCTTGGTGTGAAGGCTTGGGGTATGGTGAGGGGCCTAGGGGACAAGGAGGGGAAGCACAGCCAGCTCCCTAGGGTGTTATTACTCAGGCCATGGCTATGTCTATGCAAACTCCCAGCTCCAGGCCCCTTCAGCCCAGCTGGCCCAGGCAGCTGGATGAGAGGGTGGGGCCTGGCTGCACACTCTCTCACACCTGAGGCTTGTTAATCATTATCCCTGGGGAGGGCAAGGCCCCAGCAGACATCACTAATGAGCCTGCTAAGTGACAGCTGGGTCCTTTCCCCCTCACCTGCTCAGGAAAACAAGGTCTGGCCAAGGAGTTATTTAACCCTCTTTGGGTTGCGAAGCTGCTCCCTGAGGACAGGGTTGCGTTCTTCCCTCCGATGGGTGGCTCTTTGAGTTTCTAGAGCTTTCTGTATTGCTTACCCAAGCCCTCCATTTGGGTGGTGGATGCTGGCTTTTTGGACCCACGTGGCATTCCTCGATGTGGTGCCACACTCCTCTGCTTGTATCAGCTGTGAGCTGCAATGTCTGATAGGCGTGTCCAACTTTTAAAAAAAGTATATTTTAATTTATTCTCAAGCAGGGAGAAGTGAGACATATGGACAGGATGGGCACTCCAGGGCCTCCAGGCTCTGCAAACGGACTTCAGATGCATGTGCCGCTTTGTGCATCTGGCTTTACTTAGGTATTGGGGAATCAAACTTGGGTTGTTAGGCTTTGCAAGCAAGAGCTTTAACTGCTGAGGCATCTCTCCAGCCCAGTGTCCAGCTTTTTGACATATTGCCACATGACGTTATTATCTACAATTGTGTTGGGTCACATTCATAGCTCTCCTGAATGTATGTGGCCTATGAGGGCCACAGGTTGGACACACTTGTGTGGAGATGTTCTAGATTAGAACTGTGGAAAACAGTAGCCACTGGCCACATAGGGCCCTGAGCACAGATGCTACAACTAGGTTCCTAGGGTTTTCAAACCTAATTGAAGTGGAAATCACCACTCACAGCTAGTGGTCACCATGTTCCACGGCACAGGTCTAGTGGATACCATGTTCCACAGCAGATATCTATAAGATTTTACCAAAGGCTTTGACCTGGTGGCAAACAAATTAATGCAAAACTGTCCCGTATACCACCACACGGTTGTTGGATCAGAGCGCTTGTCTAGATGGGAAGGAGCCCCGGATCTTTTTTCTTGGAGATGGTTCCTGCAAAGTGAGTTTCCTCAAATCTCCCCGTGTCTGAGATGCTCATGGGAGCAGGGGCTTGACCAAAAACATCTGTTTTGAATGAGGGTCCTCAGGACAGGGCAGCCTTCCCTCCACAGGGCACAGGGTTGCTTTATTTTATGGAAAACCCCCTCACACACAGGCAGATTTTTCAAGCCTCATTGGTTGCTGTGGTCTGAGCCTTCATTAAAGGGGATAAGGGACGATGGAGGAGATGGGGATGAGGCCCTGGGCCCATTTGACACCCTGTCTTTTCATACTTGGAACTCTATCAAGCACCCCCCGCCCCACATCTCTTGCTGGCTCTGTGAAGGTCACACTTTCTTTTACTAACAACGAAGTCTCTAGAAGCTAGCCAAATCAGACTGGTCTTTGAAAAAAGGATATGGCTCTTGCATTTGAAAGATTTCCAGGGGCAGGGGAGATGGCTCAGCAATTAAAGGCACTTGCTTGCAAAGCCCACTGGCCTGGGTTGGATTCCCCAGTACCCACATAAAGCCAGATTCACAAAGTGACACATGCATCTGGAGTTTGTTTGTAGTGGCTGGAGGCTCTGGCAGGTGTACCCATATTCTCCCTCTCTTCTCTCTCTCTCTTCCTCCTCTCACTTTCTCCTCTCCCTCTGCTTTCAAATAAATAAAATATTTTAAAGATTTCCAGAAGAAACATCTAGAAGGCTTGCTTTTTCTTCCCTGCAGCCAGAAATGCTGAGTCTTGGAAGTTCCTTCTTAGGGCTAACCCTAATTCCATAACACTTTAGGCCCAGCTCTAAGTAAGTTGAATTTTCCTCCAGTAAAGTTTCAGCACCATTCTCCAAACGGCAAGGTTAAGTGTGTGTGATTTCCTAATTTTAAAAACCTCAGCAAGAGAAGTCATTGACTAGGGGCACCAGGAGCACCAGAGATGCCTAGAGATTGGTTCCAGTCACTGTGCACTTAGGGGGTCCATAATCCTCCCAAGCAGGTAGTTCTGGAGCCAGAATTCACGTTCTAGTGTTCACGTGTGTGCCAACTGCCTCTGCTCTGCCCCCTCCACACAGACACACAGGCACCCTAGAGAAAAGCCTCGTTTGGGGAGAGAGCATGTTTATCCCAGCAAAACAGACCCCTGAGTAAATACTCAACTCTTCCACAGGTACTTCCTTTTTAAAAATTGTGTGTGTGTGTGTGTGTGTGTGTGTGTGTGTGTGCATGTGCACACACGTAGGTATAGGTGCAGAGTCCTGGATGCACAAATGTGTGCAGGTGTTCACATGCACATATGTTCACAGTGTGTGTGTGTATGTGTATGTAGGCCAGATAACAACCTCAGGTGTCATTTCTGAGGAACACTATTCACCTTTTTTGAGATAGGGTCTCTCATGGGCCTGGAGCTACTACTCTAATTAGACTGGCCAGGCTGGCCAAGGAGTGCCAGGCATCCTGCCTCTACTTCCCCAGTGCTAGATTTACAGGTGTGAAGCATGACATTTTTACATGGGTTCCTGGAATTGCAAACACTTTACTGACTGAGCTATCTCCTCTGCCTACTTCTCCCCTCACCCAAACTCTCAAGATCCCTTCTAGAAAGTACCCACTGTGCTTGAAGGAGAGCCATGGGACTGAGATGCAGGGGACCTCCAAGATGGTGAGTCTTCGATGACAGGAGAAAAGTGGATGAGAGGCTCCCAGGGTAATGATGGCTGGGTAAGAGGGCTGATGGAACCCCAGAGGGTCACCAGCCTAGGATAAGAACTACAGGAAGTTGTCAGTGGATGGGAAGTAGATGTGAACAGCCAGTTCCCTCCAACAGTGGAGTGTCCCAGTCCTGGGAGGTGACAGCCTGGTGCAAGGCTAGAGCAGGAGGTGTTTATGGTT
Organism: Zapus hudsonius; assembly: GCA_004024765.1. Taxonomy (NCBI): domain Eukaryota; kingdom Metazoa; phylum Chordata; class Mammalia; order Rodentia; family Dipodidae; genus Zapus; species Zapus hudsonius. The sequence goes on along the minus strand of PVHP010020531.1, from coordinate 5,397 downwards.
CTGCCTCTCCTGGGGGCCTTTGGGGTTAGCCAAGTTTACAGTTGCCCAGAACTCTATAAACACACTTGACAATTGTGTGCGTATGTGAGTGTGTACGTGTGGGTGAGTGTTCCCTGACCCTGAACCCTCATGTCACCGACTCTGATCTCACTCACCTAGAAAGACAAGAGGGGAGATACAGGGCTGGGTGCCCTGGTGACACCTATGGAGTGGGCTAGTAGGCACAGATAATGGGGGACCTGTAGACTCCCTGAGGAGGAAGCCCTGGGATCTGAGGAATGGGTGTGAAGAGAAGGGAGGCCATTGTAGGCCTGGGGTTAGAAGAAACAAGGAGTGTATCTGTGTGTGCATGTTTACATGTGTTGGTATGCAAGTGTGTGGTCAGACAGCAGGAAAGGGTGAGCCCTGGGGACTTGAGAGATACTGCACATCTTTAAAAAAATATATATGGTTTAAATTTATTTATTAATTTGCAAGCAGAGAGAGATAGAAGAGAGACAGGCAGACAGAATGGGCATGCCAGGGCCCCAACTGCTGCAAATGGACTCCAGATGCATATGCCACTTTGTGCATCTGGTTTTACGTGGGTACTGGGGAATTGAACTCAGGTCATCAGGCTTTGTAGGCAGATGCCTTAACCACCAAGCCATCTCCCCAGCTCTTATTTATTTATTTGAGAGCGAGAGAGAGGCAGATAGAAGGAGAGAGAGAATGAGTGCTCCAGGGCCTCTGCCACTGCAAATGAACTCCAGATGCATGGGCCACCTGTGAATTCAGCTTTATAAAGGTACTGGGGAATTGAACCTGGGCCATCAGGCTTTGGAAGCAGGCACCTTTAACCACTGAGCCATCTCTACAGCTCAAGCACTGCACATCTTTTTGTGAAGTCATGAAAGTGACAATACCATCTCTCTGCCTGGCACGTGTGTTTATTTCATTTGTGGTTATGACATGGCAGAGTTGTTTACTGGCTCTGTGACTGGGGTGCCCAAGAACCCCCACATCTTGACCAGCATTGCACATGCTGAGTGGGATGAGAGCCTGCACTAGGCCTCAGTTAGAGGTCATCAGTGGCCATGGTTAGGGGACAGAAGTAGCCAGGCTAGACCAAGCTGATGGTCGAGATAAAAGGCAATTTGTGGATATAACTGGCCAATGGCCAAAGGCCCAGCCAACCAGGAACTGTTTTCTCTGTGCGCACTTAACTGTTTTGGAAAGAGCTATGTTGTCTCCAAGGTCTGATGGAAAAGAGGTTGGAGGATTCTGAGAATTCAAATGATACAGTCAGTCCAGTACTGCTAGTGCATGGGCCCAGCTGCTCAGGGGAAAATTCCCTCCATGGTCTTTGGGTAGGAAAGCCATAGGACATGTGTCTGCCTTGTAGTAAGTATATCAGTTATGTGCATCACTGTGTGAAATTTGAGCCAAATTATCATGAAAAGTGCCTGGTAGCTGGAGAGTTGGCTCATGCCTGTGACACCAGCACTTTGGAGACCGAGACAGGAGAACGGCTTTAAGTTTGAGACCAGCTTGGGTTACAGAGTACTATCCTTCCTCAAAAAACAAAATGAGGGCTGGAGCGATGGCTCAGTGGTTAAGGTGCTTCTTGCTAAGCCTGATGGCCGAAGGTGCGATTCTCCAGTACCTACGTAGACATACAGAAAGTGGCACATACATCTGGAGTTTGTTTGCAGTGTCAAGAGGCCCTGGTACATCCATATTCTCTCTCTCTCTCTCCTCTCTTACAAATAAATAAAAATATTAAAACAAAACAGGGGGCTGGGGTGATGGCTCAGTGATTAAAGGTACTGATTTGCAAAGCTTATCAGCCTGGGCTCAATTCCCCAGCTGTCTCGTGCGCCTAGAGTTCGTTTGCAATAGTGGCAAGAGACCCTGGCACGTCCCCCATTACACACACATGCAAATAAATAAGATTTTTAAAAACAGGGCCAGGGAGATGGCTCAATGGATAAAGTCCTCACCTCTCAAGCTGGAGTATGGAAGTTCAATCCCCAGACCCCCATGAAAAGCTAGAAGCCAGGCTGGAGAGATGGCTCAGTGGTTGAGGCACTTACCCGTAGAACCTAGTAACCTGGGTTCAATTCCCCAGTACTGACATAAAGCCAGATGCACAAAGTGATGCATACATCTAGAGCTTGTTTGCAGCAGCTGAAGGCCCTGGTGCACCCAGCTCCCTTTCTCTTTCCCTCTCTGCAAACAAACAAACAAACAAATAAATAAATAAATGAAGCTGAAAGCCATAGTGGGGCTCTGATAGTGAGATGATAAGTGGAGACATGAGCATGCACATATACATGAATACACACATACAAATAAATAATAAAAATTAAAAAATTAAAAAATCAGCCGGGTGTGGTGGCTCATGCCTTTAATCCCAGCACTCGGGAGGCAGAAGTAGGAGGATTGCCGTGAGTTCAAGGCCACCCTGAGACTACAGAGTGAATTCCAGGTCAGCCTGGGCTAGAGCAAGACCCTACCTCGAAAAACCAAAAAAAAAAAAAAAAAATCAAAACTAAAAAGAAATCCATGGGTCCTTGGAAGATGGCTCTGCGGTAAGGGTAAGAGTGCTTGCTGTGCAGGCACCAGGACCCCAGTGCTGAGGGGATGGAGACTGGTCACCCCTCTAACCAAAACCCATGGAGCTCCAGGGTTAGTGAGAGACTCAGTCTCAGGGAAATAAGACAGAAGACTGATAGAGAACAGTCAACATCTTCCTCTGCCCTTGCATGTGTGTGCACAGAGTACGTGCATCAGTACACTCATGTATAACACACACACACACACACATGCATGCGCACACACAACGCACGGATAATACAAAGAGTGCTCTGGCTTATTCTCCCTCAGGGGTCCAGGGGTGCAGTGATTATGGGGGAACAAGTGGAAGAATGGCTGAAGAGAGCTTCCTCAAACTTAGGTTTTCCTTGGAATTACCGGAATTTGTGTGTGTGTGTGTGTGTGTGTGTGTGTGTGTGTGTGTGTGTGTGTGTGTTTTGCTTTGTTTTTCAAGATAGGGTCTCCCTCTAGCCCAGGCTGACCTAGAACTCACTCTGCAGTCCCAGGCTGGCCTCAAACTCACAGTGATCCTCCTGTCCTGTCTCCTGAGTGCTGACATTAAGGTGTGCACCACCACACCAGGCTCACCTGAATATTTTTAAAAACACACTCAATAGGTTGGGAAAATAGCAGTCAGTAAAGTTTGCTGTGCAAGCCTGAGGATCTGAGTTTGATTCCCAGAACCTGCCTGAAAATGCCGGGTGTGGAGGTGTGCAGTTTTAATCCCAGCACTTGGGGGTCCTTGGGGCTCACTGGATTTACCATCTAGCCTAGTTGGTGGGCTCCAGGCCATTGAGAAACTCTGTCTCCAAAAAGATACAGTGTTCCGGGGGAACCACACCTAAAGTTGTCCTCTGGCCTCAACATACACATGCACACACTGGTACATGAACCCCCACACATGTGTGCCCCCAAACATGCATATGTGCAAACACACGCATTAAAAAATACTGGGCTAGGGAGATGGCTCAGCGGTTAAAGGCACTTGCTTGCAAAGCCTGATAGCTTGGGTTCAAGTCCCCAGTATCCATATAAAGCCAGATACACAAAGTAGCACATGCATCTGGAGTTTATTTGCAGTGGCTGGAGGCCCTGGTGCTCTCTCTCTCTCTCTCTCTCTCTCTCTCTCTCTCTCTCTCTCTCTCTAAGCACAAACAAATAAAAAATATTTTTTAAAAATCACTTTTATGTCATGCTCACTCCAGCCCCTCCCATGATAGCAAACTTGAATTTTGGGATTTTTTTTCAAATTTTACTTATTTATTTATTTGCAAGCAGAGAGAGAGAGAGATAGAAGAGAGACAGAAAGAATGGGCACACCAGAGCCTTCAGCTGCTGCAAAAGAACTCCAGATGCATGCGTCGCTTTGTGTATCTGGCTTTAGATGGGTACTGGGGAATCGAAGCCAGGTCATCAGCCAAGCCGTCTCTCCAGCCCAAGTTTTGGAAATTTTTAAGCTCCATAGCTCATTCTGATGAGTAACCAATCTTGGAACCTGAAAACAGGTCTTCAGCACCTACCTGGGCTATAGATAACTGAGTCACTTGACCCCAGGCCCCACCTCAGGGGTTGTGACCTAAAGGAGCCAAATGGAACAGTCAGAGAGCTGAGAAAGAGTTCCTCACCTAGCCTTGCTCTTCACACCTCAGTTTTCTCATCTGTAACATGGGTTAAGTTATCCTTAGGTCATAGAGGCTTCTGAGGACCCCAGAGACATCAATGATCATGTAAATTGGCACAAGGAGTGCCAGCCAGAGAGGAGATTAGGGCTGAGCCTTGGGGACGCTAGTGGAGAAGAGCAAGAAGCAGAAGCCAGGCTGACCTTCAGCCCTCTCCCCATGAAATTCTCAGTGGCCAACTAAAGCTAGGGGGATGGGCAACATGGCCCCTGGCAAGCGGAGTCTCTTCCCGCTGAGGAGGATCTTGGAGGCTGGGCATGTCTCCTGATTAAATACTACCCCAGCAAAGCGTTCCCATCACTTCACTCACATGTTTCATTTTGTGGTTTCAGATAATGCCAGCCCCATAGTATCCAGGGGGGTGTTGGGGGATGGGACCTGGGGTTCTGCATTTCTGGCTTTCTGCAGTGGTGGGTGGGGTGTTATGGAGCTTCTGGAAGCTTCCGATGAGGCTTAAGGGCCATTCCTGGGTCAGGTGTACAGTGTCTCAGTATTACAGGGTTGGCAAAGCGTTCTTTTGGCCTGTGTGTCTTTAAGGTTCCAAGAATGGGGGACCCAGCTGACTGAAGAAAATTCCAAAACCTGTGGGTTCCTTTGAAATGGAAGTGACATCTAGTGGACTGAGGAAGAACTACCCAGCCGACCCCTCCACCCCCAGCTCCAGGCTGGCCCCTGGGGTCCCCTCCCTCATCCCTCTCCTCCTGGGTCACAACCCTACTCAAGGGATCTAAGCCCCAGCAGGGTGAGTCCCCTGGCCCAACCCCAGGCTGGAACTCAGGCCAAGCAACCTACACCCAGCCTGGACACCCCAAAGAGCCCAGGCCTGGGCAGCCAGGAGAAGCCAGGTAAGTGTTCATGTCTCAGTGTGGCGCAGGCGCAGTGTCGGAGTCCGTGATGAGGTGGGGTCCTTGGGTCTCTTGTCCCTTGATTCTGAGGAGCCCTGCTCTGAGCTCAGCCCACAGAAGCAAAAGGGCTGCCTAGGCCTCAGTGCTGATTCATCAAGGACCTGTGGCCGGGCTGCGGTTATGCAATGGCCCTGCCGCTGGTGCTGGTGTGGCTCAGGCCTTCAGACACTCCTTCAGCGGACATAGTGTGTGTGCAAAGGAATGCACAGAGCAATGGCCTTGGGACACGAAGAGAA
>PVHP010020530.1:0-30516 GCA_004024765.1 Zapus hudsonius | reverse complement strand
TGTTGATTTAATGGCTGTGGCTGTGGGCCCCTTGTTCATCCCGTCATTCTCTGCGGGGTTGCATTTGGATCCTCCACGATATGACTGTGGTGGGTCCTCTCTTGCCAGAATCTCAGCTATCGGCCTACGGTCGGTTGGTAGGGTTAGATGGGCCCCAGCTCTCTCGCTGCATCCTGAAAAATACAAACACAATCTCCATCGGAGAGTGAGATCAGTGTAGGTTAACAAATATATACAATTCTGGATTACCTATATTCTATTTTTAGTAGTCTCCCAGTCACTCGCTCCCATAGTGCATCTTGTTTTGGGAGCCCAAAAGTACGGGATCCGGTGCCTATCGCCCTGAATCCCTAGTTCCAAACAAGGGGTCCCCCTCACTGAGTGGAAAATTGGTCGAATTTGAAAGCTGTTGATTTTCTCCCCCAGGCCGAGGCTCCTCCATTACACCAAGTGCTCCTTTGTTGGTTCGCTGTTCCCTCCCAGTAGGAGGTGTGGTCAGCCTTCTCATGGCCGCAGATTGTGTTTCGTGTCAAGGGTACCTCCACTTCTTTCTGTTGGGCTTAAGGTAAAGAGTCAATGTTTTGCTTCTTTGGCTTCCTTTGAGTGCAAAATTGCCTAGCAGTGGTTGGCAAAACTTCCTGTGTCTCTGCATTTGCTACATTACTGCCCTAGCTACCTGGGAGATGGTAGCTAGTAAATCACATTCTCAAAAAGATAAAGTCTCTAATATTAATGGGTTTAAAGCGTCAAATATAGAAACAATCTTTAAGAGAGTTATATATTTAATAAGCTTCAACCAAGTTCTTAAAAATAAATGAAATATTAAGTTAATAAGTGACAATCCAAGATCAAATTCAGGCTACCACTGATGCATGTATAGCTAACATACTGTAACTACATCATATATATTTTTAAGTATTTATGGAATTCAGTAAAATATGGGTTGGCCTTTTAAGCCTAAGGATAAGTTCAACCCGTGGCCTTATAAACAGGAAGAGGAACTGAGGCTGGATAGAAAGACATGGGAAAGGAAAGGACTTCTCACCCCAGACAGAAGACTATTACTAGCTCAAAGTTGAGAGTCAGGGCAGAAATAAGAAAATTTGCTAAGAAGATTGAAAACATTCTTATTTTAAATAAGAATGTTGAAATAGCAGTGTGCCATGTTTAAGACCTAGGCATATAAGACCTTTCAATGTAACATTAGTCATTTCCTAATTCTAAACATAACTTTTTGAGACTTTGACAAGGTACTGAGTTTTATTTATAGTCAAAACATATCTTAACTCCAGGTAACGTTGTATAGCATGGATTCCTTTAGCTCTTGTTGTTAGGCAGCTGTCAGGTATCAGCAGGCTTGAATGCTTTCCTCTACTGCTGTCTCTCTAGTCACTGTCTGCTCTCACCCTAACTCTGTAATAAACTCTGTCTTGCTCCTCAAGCTCTTGATGTCTAGTTGAATTATTTCAATGGAGATTATGACTGGGTTACTTAGGGGTAGCATGAGCAAGAATCTGGTAGTATGGTTACCTCTAGTTTTAGCCTCCTGCAATCCTCTCCAATGTACCTCAGGACCACCCACCCTATAATGTCATCTACAAAAGGAGAAAGGTCCTTATGAGGCAGTTTAGGGAAACTGGGCACCCAAAAGTAAAGAGCAAGAATGTCCTTAACCTTGTCTTTTGCAGTCTCCACTTACCTCTGGCCTAACCTGTTTTTCCCTCATGTTTAACAACCAGAGCCCCTCCCTAGAGTGGGAGCTCTCCTTTACTAGACTTCAAATCTAATCCTGGAACTGTGTAGTTGATCAGGCTTAACTTCCTGAGCCAGCCTGAGCCCAGACTAATCAGCTGTCTCTCTGGCTCACCTGAGGCAGGAGATCAGTGCTTCCAGGGAGAATTGTAAATACACCAGGGAAAGAAAAAGTGTTGTGTCTTCCTTTGGCTGGTCCTTTGGCTTGGCTGGCCAGCGCAGAACCCCTGATCCTACAGATTCTGGAGCATCTCCCATGTGGTTTTTCTCACTCATGGTGGGAGTTCTCTATACTTTCTCCTCGTTCCTTCTCTTAATTCAAAAAAGTCTCTCTAAATCTTACCTCTATGAAATTAATTTTTTAAATTCATAAGCCATGGTACTCTAGATTTGTTGGTGTGTTGGTAACACCAAATCTCCATTAAATTTAGAAACCCTATGAACAGTGTGACTTCAAAAGCCACCAAAATCATATATATGGCTCTTGTCAAGAAACATAAGCATGAATGTATTGCCTGAGACGCTCTCACCCATCATCAGTCAGGCAGGCAGTCTTATCTATCTCCCTGTCTATCTGTCTCTCTGGGACTCTTTCTCTCTCCTCCTTAAAGCCCATATTGAAAATATTTGTTAAAGTCTTTTTTCCCCCTTTAAAAAAAACTGCAACTTTTCTTCATACTGATTTACACTAAAATTCAATTCTGTAAAAAGTCATGATGCAGGGAGATCTCATGATGAGGGAGACTATCAGCATGAAGCCATGTGTGTCTCTCACTTTTGCTGCAGCTGACAGGACAGTTTTAGGTCTGGTTATATTTTAACAGAATCTGAAGAGCTATGGAGCTAGCTCAGTTGGGGCAGTGCTTGCCTTGTAAGCATGAAGGTCTGAGTAGTGGCAGTCTTGTAATACCAGCGCTGGGAAGGCAGAAACAGGCAGAGTCCTGGAGCTTGCTGGTCATCCCATCTAGCTTAATCAGTGAGCTCCAGTCCAAAGAGAGGCCCTATCTCAAAAAGAGTTGGACTGCATACCTGAGGAACAATAATACTCAAGGCTGTCCTCTGATCTCTATACACATGAACACAAATGTACACATACATACAAAACCTCACACACATGGAAACATGCATAAACACATGCATACACCACACACACAAACACACACAAAAGAAAGAATTTGAGAATTGGATGGAAATCTAAAAAATAATTATAGAATCCAATTTTATCTTTTTATAGATGAAGAAGCAAGTTCAAGAGTTTATTTATTTCAGTAGATATTGCTAACAGAACCAGGCACTACTGTGTGGCTGTTTCTTCCTGTCAGGCCCACTGCCGTTTTGAAGAGCAATAACTATGCTCCCCCAAATGGCCCACACTCCTTGCAATGATCCAAGTGCAACATGGTGATAGATTCCTCTAGGATAATGCAAATGAAGTTCTTAGCATTCCCTACAGGAAGGGCCAGGTTCCTGCCTCATCTGCATGTGGTTTTGAGATGGAAGGTTGACTGGAATGGGGAGTCTACAAGATGAGCCATCATTTTAAGGAAGGAAACTTCCCAGGGGAACATCTGCATTTTGAATCAGTCCTATGTTTGTAAGTGACCCCAATAAACTCACTGATTCACAAAGCCTACCTAGATGGAGTCCTTCCCTGGGTCTGTGATTATGAGTAGACATTTCTTTAATTCATGCACCACAAGGGTAATGCTTTGGCACTTTGGATTTAGTCTTCTTTCAATTATTTTAGATTTGCTTGGATTTTTATGAAAAGACTACCTCAAAGTTCTTTAGAAACTCTAATGCAATTTCACTGATTTTTTTCCTAAACACAGCTAAAATTCTCAGAATTCATATTAGTATGAAAATATCGCCTTAGATTTTCTAATTGATAGAATAAATTTGTCATTGTGTTATCATTTTTAAGAGATAAAGCATTTGTAAAAATATCATGCTATATAAGACATAATGTACTTCAAGAGTAATAAATTGATCTTACCTCATTAAATCGCTGTACCATTTTGCCCTTTTGAATATCCCAAATAAAAGCACCATTTCGAGAAGTTGCACCAGCAATACAATTTAAACCACCTTTGGAAACATTATTTTTTAGGAAAGTATATATTAATTGTTTGCTACAAATGAAATTTTTAAAGACTTGAGATATACAATATAATTAACTTTTTGTAATAAAAATATCAAATGTTACTATATAAATATATCATAGCACCAAATGTTAGAATAATACAGCAAATGTATTCACTATGTAGCTTTAATAGTTATACAGTGAACTTGCTTTATGTTTGTTTGGAAACAAATTTCTTCCCAACATCTATGTAGAAGTGTTCATTGATTAAATGAACATAATACTATTAGAAGAAATAAATAAACATTATTTATATTGTTGAAGGTAAAAAAAACTTGTTACAGAAAGAAGCGAAGTCTTAGCAGAAAGTTTCAAAGATTTCATAGATCATTTCTTTTTTATAAATAAGAAAGCATAAGAGAACATATTACCAGGATTGAAAAAAAAAACTGTAATATGGCCTGAAGCTATTTACTTTGACAGGTGGGAATTATATACAATGGCAATGCTGCAATTGATTAGTCACTTGATATATAATTATTCATATATATAAAACAGACTTTAACAGGGAAAGCAATCTCTTATAGCATGTAGAAAATAAATTTTGGACTTTTAAAAAATATCTGACACATGAAAAATTTTATCATATAAAATATAACATTTTTTAAATATAGCTATGAAAATTTAGCCAAAATTAGGTAAGTCAAGACCATCTAGATTTACTATAGCTTTTCTATATGACTGTGTCATATTAGGGGTCCAGGAATCAAAGTACTTCTTCAGGAGGCCTATGCTAAAACATCACAAAAACTGAAATAACCAAATGCTGGTACTCATTTGCCGCTACAATCATAAGGAACAAGCTCAAGTCTGGAGTAAGAAGATCATTCGAATGAAAATAAATTAAGGACAGTCACTTAATTTCATTCATTGATTTCAATAAAACATTTTTTTTACCTGGAGCCCAAGAAAGGGAAAAAATAACCCCTTCGTTACCAGGGGAAGTATGTACTGCTGTTAGTGTGTTTATATCCCAGACTTTGATAGTGCCATCAAAGGAAGCTGTTGCCAAAAGATTGGGATCATCAGGCTTGAACTTGCAGTCAAATATAGTTTCTATGTGTCCCTAGGAATACATTACAGCAACATCACGTGTGGAAGAAAGCCAACAGTATTAGTAAGCAAACCATAATGCAGTCAAATTCACACATGCACTAGTTTTCCAAATATGAATGCAAAAATATATATAAGCAAGGAAAATACATAAAATTAGAATAACTGCTGTTTGAATGTTCTTTGAATTGATACTGTATTACAGGTTTGGATATCTTATCCAAAATGCTTGGGACCAGCAGTATTCTAGGTGTCAGATTTCTTGTATAATGAGACACAACCCAAGTCTAAGCAAAAAAAAAAAAAAAATCCGTTTATATTTTATAATACCACAGCCTGAGGATAATTTTATACAATATTTTAGTATGCCTGTCTTTTGACAGCAACCTGTATGTAATCTTAGCTGTGGAATTTTCCATTTGTGACAATACATTAGACTTTCAACAAGTTTCAGTTTTGGAGAAATTTCAGATTTTAGAATTAGGGATGTTCTACCAGTATGCTGTAAAGATGTGGATTTTCCTCAACCAAAGGGCTTTTGGGAGGAGGGGCATGTTTGAATGGGTGTGTGGTGTGCATGGAGTGCAAGTTTCTATGTGTGGGTGCACATGAACGTGTGTATGTGGAGGCCAGAGGTCATGTCAAATATCATCCTTCACCTTTAGTTTTTGAGACAAGGATCTTTCACTGATCTTAATCTCACTGATTGGGCTAGGCCAGTAACATGGTAGGATTCTACTGTCTCCATGTGCCTGGGGGAATTACAGGTACATGTTTAAAACTGGGGCTCCCATATCAAGGAGCACTTTTCAACTGAGTCATCTGTTGTATGGCACGTTTCCTCTGTGCATAACATGAAGCCATCTTGTGGTAAAGAATGCTTTGGCCCAGTAGCCATGGCAACTTTGGAGCAAAACAGCAACATGATGCAGTGTCTAAAGTAATGAATGGTAAGGGAGCTTTTCACAACACACTAGTGGATGAAGTATATGACCTCATTAGTAGATTAATCTCTTGGTATTATTGGCATGTGGTAGAAACCTTAGAAGTTAGAATCTCATTGAAGAATATAGGTGACTGAGGCCATGTCTTAAAAGAATATATCTCATCCCCTCTCTCTGCTTGCTGGCTGCCAGGAAAAGAACAGCATCTCTGCCACATGTCTCCACTACCATCATGTATGGCCTCACCAATGAGTCTTACCCATGAAACTGTGATACAAGGAAAACCTTTGAATTTGATTATCTTAGCTATTTTACCATGCCAATGAAAAGATGATTAACAGAAAATTTGTTTCAAAAATAGGATCTGGGAGGCTTCCACCCAGCTTTCAGAGGAATGTCACTCAGTTTTACAAAGAAAAAGAGCCAGTCCAAAAGAGTGGTCATGTGGGCAGGAACCAGCAATGCAATCTACATAGATGCCATGCCCCGTATTACCCTACCAGATACTCCATATGTCTGATATGAAGCTGCCAGATTTAAGGCTTACTCTTCTTGGTACTGGTCTTGTGATTTCTATGCCCAAGTAATCCCTTATAAATTGATTTCACTAAAATATTTTGTGACAGGAGAAAACAAACACAATTCCTTTTCTAAGTGGAATTCATTGGAAAACAACTCTTAAACTTGTAAACTAGCTTCATCAAATTCAAAGTTTGGAAAATGCAGAACACTTTTATAAACTCTGGCCTAGGAAAAATAAAGAGGATGATTCTTAAAAAATAGTAATTGTAACACGATATACATTAGTACATGCCTTCATTATTCACCAAAACACTGAAGTTTTGCTATCTATAGGTACTATATTATGAAAGAGTATAGATTCTGTATATAACACAGAAATAAATTAGAGAAAAATCTGAAACTACAAATGAGTTGGTTATCTTACTTATATAGAGGATTAATAATCACAGGGATAAAAATCATAGAACCATTGTTATGAGTCAATTAAAATAATTGAAATAAGTCTTGGAAAACATTTAATCCATCTGGTCTCAACTCATCAATGAAATGAGAACAACAAGCCATGGGATAAAATGCAGATTGCCTTGGATTGCTTTTTAAAAATTTGTGTGTGTATCTGCGTGCTTGTGTGCACCAGCTGCATGCGCCACTTTGCATCTGTCTTTCCATGAGCGGCTGGGGAACTGAACCCAGGCCAGCAGGATTTGCAAGCAAGAACTTTTAACCACTTAGCCATTTCAAAACTCCCTTGTCTTGTATTTTTCACAAATATTCTCATTTCACTTCCAAAAAATGTACTTCTATGAACCTTGTCTATTTTTCTAAAGCGCTAAGGATTAAACCTAGAGTCTTACAAATGTCAGGCAAGCAATATACAACTGAGCTGCAAAACAGCCCTGGTGGTGTACTTTCCATTAAACAAAAGATAAGCTAAGGAGACATTAATTAATTCCTAGAAATTTACCTTTTGAACTTTGAAACTTTTTATGAGTTTTTTCATGATTTTATGTATTTTCATAAAATGTTTCAACCAACTACAAAGTCAATATATTTTTGCAAAGAAAATAATTTTAACAATATTGCATACAGATATGAGTACACATAAAGTGTATACAAAACATAAGCACTATGCACAGCAAAAGAAATGACTATAGGACATACCAAGTCTCTAAGAAAATCCCACTTCTTGGCTCCCATATTATAAAGCCCAACTCCACCATCCAAGAAACAGCAAACAACATGACCAGGAGGAAGAGAAAATGCTTGATTCTGTGTCAAACTTGGGGGTGGAACTGCCTCACTTGTTGAGGATGTATAGTGGTTTTTGGTTGGAGTCTGAACAGAAACTAAAAGAGAAGAGGAAAAACCAACCAACCAACCAACAAACAAACAAAAATCCAGTAAGCATTTAAGTCAAAAGCTTCCTATGGGAATAAAATCACATGACTTAATTTATAAAAATGCTTTTAAATTCATAATAGATTACAATTTTATACTTTTATAGTTATTTCTTTTTGTATATATATATGTCTGTGTGGTGTACATACATGTTAGCATGTGTCTGTATGTTGTGTGGTCACCTGTGTGTAATGTGTGCATATGCAGGTGAAGACCAGAGGTATACATCAGGTGTTTTCCTCAATCGTTCTCTACCTTATTGTGTGGGTGTATGTTTATGAGGTATGCATGTAAGAATATGTCCATATGCGTATGTGTATGTATGTGCAAGTGTATATGCAGGTCCATTTGCAAGTGGATGCGCATAAGTGTGGAGACCTCAGTTGTCTTCCTCTGTTACTCTCTACTTTGTTTTCTTTTTCTGAGTCTAACACTGAACCTAGAGCTCGGTGTTTCAATCAAGGAGGGTTGGAGAGCCTCCTGTCCCCGCACCCCAATGCTGGGTGCTTGGGATCTGACCTCTGGTGCACATGCTTGACAGGCAAGCACTTTACTGAATGAGCCATCACCCAGTCCACAGGTCACAAGTTCTACCACAGGAAAAGGCTGCAGCATTGCCCCAAAATGTGGAAATACAAGCACAAATGGGCTTTGTTTTGAAGAGAAATATAGAGTTACAGATGGCTGAAAATTAGTGAGGAAACACATTCTGATGTGAAAACTTCGTTTCTTATCTCCCCATAAATTACAGTGTGGCATGATTATTTTTGAATATAAGCCTCCTGCAAAATACAGACATAATTGCTTCTCCCCTTCTACATACATATGTGATAGTTTGTTTCTCAAAGTAATTAAGTCACTGTCACTAATTTCCAAGTCACTGAGAATATTTATTTTTGAGACTTGACATGACTGTAAATTATTTAAATTATTAAACAAAATGCATAAGTATTGCAGTTCACTGACAGCCAATGCAGCCTAATTGGTGACTGTCAGGCCCATGAGAGATCCTGTCTCAACTAGAGATGGCTATGCCTGAGTAACAGTAGCCAAGGATGTCCTCTGCCTCCACAAACATATACACATATGTACACCCGTGCCCACACATATATGATCACATCCCACAGTACAAAGAAATGTGAGAATTATAACAAAAGAATTAAGTATACTTTAATATTTTTTCCTATTCCTAATACTTTTTAGTCCATATTAGTATATTTGAAAAGCTGGGGAAACAAACCTACAAGTCTAACAATTGGTCATCTGAAGGTATTACTCAAAAATGACAATATTTGTATGTATTTCTTTGTACTTTTTTGCTTTTTGTCTAATAGTTTTGGGTTACTTTTATAATAAGAAAGATATGAAAGAACAGGATCTGCAGTGTATAAGTCATTCCAAGGTACAGAAGTTCATAGCCACTAAACAAAGACTGACCAAATAAAAAAATGCATATCAGCCTCCTACATTTTATTCACAGTCCTGTATTGCTAAAGCCTCAAGTGCAGTCTTTAGGAGTATTAGGATTTTGCATAAGAGCTTACATTTATGTAAAGACTAGATGTTCAAATACAACAGATTCCCACTTCCCACTAAACTAGATAGCAAAATTGCAAAATATCTGTTAAGTATTTATTATTTTACAATAATAAATCGGCTTAAGTAAGGAGGCATTGGTTAGTCTAGATTTTTTACATTGATATTTTTTACTTCATATTTTTATACACTATAACTATGCAGAGTACTCATGAGAAACATAACTAGAATCAATTTATTTTAAATTCTAATTCTAAACTCCCTACAATGTTTCAGAGATTTTCATTTATCATACGTGCTTTATTTTTTTTTCTTACACTACAGAATTAATGAGTGAGAATCAGAAATAAAACTGCATTAAAAACAAATCAAATGAACAGCATACTCATAATTCCAACTCCTAACTCAGGGACAACTAATAGTCAAACATGAAATATATTTTCTAGACCCTAGAATTTGATACTAAATTACCTTATTTTTATTATAAAATAATTAATTAGTCATGTTTAAAATATAAATTCTCCTAGTCAGAAAGATTTCATTTAATCTCATCACTCTTGGTAATTCTCATCAATATCATTATTTCATCTTCTTCATAGAGATTATTACTATTATCTGAATGTTCTTATTTAGTTGCATTTTACAAATGTAAAGTGACTCAGTATTTTCATTTCAGGACATTGTTATTGTGTGATTTTGGTTTTTGAGTATGAAGAAATATCAAAGATATTTCTGAAAACATTGCTTTTCAGTAACATAGGATTTGATACATCTATATGATTATATGTCATGCTATTTTCAAAATATACAATATTTTAAAGCACTGAACTTTTATGTTTTTACTTACATTTTTTCTTTGGTGGAGAATGAAGGACATGTAAGCAATGAAATCCTGTTTTCTTTAATTTAAAATTATCAATAGGTGTTGTTCTTGAAACATTCCAAATTCGCAAAACACCCACTTGGGAATCTAATCATATCATCAGAAATGTTAAGTGTTAACAAATTTTGCTTGAAACTAAAATGTCTAGTCATAAATGTAACAATAAACACCAATTTGTCACTGGTTCAGTAGTAATTATTGACTGCTTCAAACAATAATATGGTTCAATGCAATAATCAAAGAAATTGCTGGAATGCTGCTCAATTTTCAAGTTTTTGGCATTTTTCCCATTACAAACCACTTCACAGGGTTGATATTGTCTATCATAGAGCAGCTTGCTGCTGTGAAGATCATTCCAACAATATGATCACAAAATCATGTCACTGACACACACTTATTCTAAGAAAAGATCAGCCAAAAAAGTGCACTTCTAGCATTAAGTAAACCTTCCTATTTTGAAATATGTGTAAATTGCTCAGTGTTGACTTTAAGAAAATAAGGAAAAGTGCTTGACAACCAATTAGGAAATCAATCTAGTAGCTGCTCTGAGAAAGGTCTGATAATTCTTAAAACAATCAAACATAAAATCACCATATGATCCAGCAATTTAACTCAAAGTGCTTACAACTCCATAGAATTTGAGGTGTATTTCCACACAAACACTTGTAAATTAATGTTCATATCAAAACATTAATCCTAATTACAGGATAAAAGGGGAAGCAGAACAAATATCTGTAAATGAAAAAAAATCTAGTAAATCCCCATAATGAAATACCATCCATCCATCCATAAAAAGGAAGGACCTAATTGATCCATGCTCCAACACAAATGAATCTTGACAACACTATGTTAAGTGTAAGAAGCAAGGTTCCCGAGGCTGCATAATGGAATGATTCCAAGCAATGTCCAGAATAGGCAAATCCAGAGGTAGGAGATTCCCAGCTCATGCATGCATGTGTGTGCCAGGGGCTGAAAAGCAGGGATGTGGAACTTGGTCATCCATGGGTTGAGGGTTAGGTGGGAAACAATGAATGTTCTGGAGGTAGATAATGGTGGTGGTTTTAAAACTTACAGAAATACTAAAAACCACAGCTGTCCTTTAAAATAGTTAATTTGATGAATTTATCTTGATAACAATAATAGATAATTTTTAAATTTCCATGCTTATTAGTCACTAAAATCCTCTGAAATTAAAGGCTAAAAAGATACATTTAATTTATTGATTTTCATGTTTAAATTAAGTGTCAAGAAAGTTAAGAAATTCTTCTTTATGATGGCTTTTATAAGTAGCTGAATATGTTCTCTCTCCAAAAGCCCTTCTCTCTGAACTTAAGTAAATGTCAAAATAGGAAGTCACTTAATTCCCAATTACTACTCTTCTATTCTCTCATCTTCCCAGACTTCATCATTGCTTAACTTTGAAATTTCTTCCATGAAGGAGCAAGCATCCTTTCAACCCAAATAAATAAGTACTACCTGCATTTTTAACTCAGGCTGAAAATATTTAGTAACACCTTAGCATATCTAGCAATGACCTGTCAAAATATTAGTGATGCTAATATATAGGCAAATTGTTTTGCTGGTCAGTTCCTTCATTATTCTCTGGCCATATCTGAATTCCATTGTCTGTCATTTATGCACAAACAAACATGAACAAATGAAATATGTTTATTATGATGTATTCACAGAAATGTAGAACATTAGGGGCTTAATTCTATTTTATTTCTAATTGTGGCAATAATATGCTTCATAAATTAGGCATACACTATAATACATGATATTTGTGTATGAATAAGTTTTACAAACAATGATAGACTTTAGTTTTCCTAATTCAGTTAACATTTATACACATATTTGAAACTTCAAAGAATAAGGGCACTTTTACCTCCAGTTATAAACATGCCAGGAGCACTGGGAACCCAGGCTAAACACTGCACCGAAGCTGCTGCGCTCGGAAATTTAAATGTTGTTATGCAATTAAGTGATTCAGAATCTACTAGGCGAATTCCATAATGCAAATTAGCCACAAGAAGATAATCCGTCGACAGTGGGTCCCATTCAAGGGCTGTAATTGGGTCCTCATCATCTGTGCCTTCCAGAGATTCAGGTCTTAGAACGTGTTTCTGATTTTTATTACCTATTTGATACAAAAAAATTGTTTCAAAAAAGTCACAAAAACATCAATGATTACAATCATCTTAATATTCTCTTGTATGCCACTAACCTTTGCTTGCCCTTAGAATACTAATCTGGCATTTTTAAGCAGAAGACGTAACTGACATGTGAATGCAGGGGATGACTTTGTCCTAAGAATCAAAGTCAAATTCAAGTGATTTGCTTTGATAATCTCTATTGCTTTAAGGGTTTCTCCTATTTGTTACTGAAAAACTGTATGGAGGAAAGGATGTCCATGAGTAATAATACTTGATCTTGCCAGCAGGAAATTCACTTAGCTAAGAGCATAGGTGTAAAGAAGAGCTCAGGGGCCTGAAGGTATCAGCTGGTGACTAAAAGCTCACATCCACATCCTCGATTCATCACTGACAGCTCAGCTCTCCCAACACACACTCCCTCTCTGCCTAAGTGTCTCTGTTTTTATAATGGAGAACTCAATGTTTACTTCACAAAGACTTTAAAGAGATTAAATGAGTAGTTCCTTAAAGTGCTCACAAAAGTGAGATGTGCTATATAAAGTACTTTCAGTATTTGCTATAATTCCTTTCCCATGATGCATACCTGAGTAATCAAACAAACTAAAAAGCCAAAATAAATAAAACAACTAAAATTAAATTAAAGGATTTCCAAATGGTCTTTTGTTTTGTTTTTGAAAGTTATATACACAACAAGGAATAGGAAAAATGCTTTTGCTGATGAAATGTAAGGAAACTCCACTGATCTAGTCCTCTCATTAGATGGTACAACCTTCACAGAAAGAGCCAATTAGTCCTAAGTATTATAAACCTAATAAGATGTGTTTATTAAAACACAATTAAAGCTGCCATGGTACAGCCCCATAATTACACTTCATTTCTCAACACATCAGGTCATGAAAGCAGAAAAAAACATAGTTTTCCATAGTAATGCATTTTAAAAGTAAATTGAAAAATCATATCATTTCTTGTTCAATTCAATTACCAGGACACATTCTTTTTAAAATATATTGTTTATCATAAATGGCACTGTGTTTACTATTATTACATGCATTATCACAGAAGTTAAAGGTTTAGATAGGTTAAGAAAACTGTTAAGGGCTGGAGAGATGGCTCAGAGGTTAAGGCACTTGCCTCCAGTGCCTAAGGCCCCGAGTTCAATTCCCCAGGACCCGCATAAGCCAGACCCACAAGGTGGTGGCCCTGGTGAATTCTCTCTCTCTCTCTCTCTCTCTCTCTCTGCTTGAAAATGAATAAATAAAATATTTAAAAAAAAAAGAAAACTGTTAAGAAAGGGTTCATTTTATTTACCAAAATAAACATTTGCTAAATTGTTATTTGATATGAAAAAAAGTTGTGAACATAATTAACTATGTTGACAGAAGGAAAAAATGATTTATTAGAGAAAGATTTACTAGTTGTTTATTAAATAATTTAGGCATTTACTTGTGCCAGTTAATATTTGTGGCCTATTAAAATACCCTAACATAAAAAACATCTAAACATCAATACAAAACAGGGAAGAATTTACAGTGTCAATGCTATAATATCAAAACCATGCTGCCTCATGCTTTTAGTCAAAATGATAATGAAATCTATGCCTCATTTCATTTTCTAGCTGGGATTCTAATGCTTTTCATTACAAAATGTAAAAAATGAATTTATGGTTTTGTAGCCAGCCATCAGAAAAGTAGCTGAAATACTTTTATTTATATGTTATCAATGCTGTGTTTTTTCTTAGACAAGAGAAGAAGCACATGACAGAGATAAATCAGCACAAGGAAGGCACTGGCAACTTCTACACTAAAGAACTAGTACTAGGGCACATAAAGACTAAGGTAAAAATTCAGGGTAATACATAATTGTACAGTAATTAAAAATCTTGATTTTTTTAAGAAAATGAAATTACTGTTCACAGTGTTCATTAAATAAAAACAAAATAAAAATAATAGACAAAGAATGTGTCAAAAGGACAACTTTTCCTAGAACTGAGATTTCAAATAGTATCTCCTGTGTGCTTCTAAGAGGCACAAGGACACAAGGACAGTGTGACACAAGGACAATGTCAGCAACAATATTTCTAAAGTACAAAATGAACATTTGAATATGGAATATTTAAGGAATGAGCCTTGTAAGCCTTTCCCTCCCCTTTAAGAAGGAATATTGCAACTTGAAGGAAATCATTACTCAGAAAACTTGTGACTGTGTTCTTTGAAACTTTGTAGATGGTTAATGCAAGATGAAGTAGTTGGAGTAGATTCTAATCCAATAGGATCGTGTCTTTATGAAATGGGACTTCTAGACCAGAACACATGCATGGTAATAGTCATGTGAAGACTGAAGACTGGCGTTATGATGAATGGTCGAGGAACCGTTAATAGCTAGAGAGAGGCCTGGAACAGTTGTTTTCCTATTACCATCAGACAAAGCATGGACTGTTAATAATTCCAGACTGATGGTCTCAAAACTTGAGAGTCAGTGCGGCTGTGCATTTCTAAGATATCCAGTTTTTCTATGTTTGACATCGGCCCCAGTAAACAAAAAAGTACTTGACTATATACAGAAACACAAATTACTTCATTTAATAAGTAGAAGACTTAGAAAATAGTAGCCCTTTCTAGAAGCCACATAGCTCACACTACTCACATATTTCATCTTTGTCCTGATATAAACATAGGGTACTAAGAAGAAAAGGACGCCTTTATTCTTCCCTATCTCTGATAAAATAAACCCAAGTGCTTTACATCTTAGATAAATAGTGCAATGTTTCAATGTTTTATAGTGTTATATATTCAAAGATTTATAGTTATAATATCAAAAGGAAGACAAAAAGCTCTTTTTTCTATTTCAAAGCATATTTTCTTTATTAGAGAATTTTTCAAATGAGTCATATAAAAATATGAAATTATTGTATTCTATTTTTAGACCAAGAAGATGAAAATGGCTATGGCCCCATCTGACCTTGTCATTTACCTTAAAGCTGAGACATCCAGAAGTTTCCAATATTCAAGACAATATCAGCAATTTAATGAAAATAATTCTATCGGGGAGTCACAAGCCCCAAAACTTTCCAGAATGAGAGGTAAATTCTTTTTTTTTCAAGTCAATGCATCTCTCTTATTTCTTTTTAACGGATGACACAAACTGCCCTTAACTTCTAAAAATGGAAACTATTGTTCACTAATTTAAAAGCAAGCCAAATATCTATTTCTCATCATTAATCTACAGTAGCTTCTTTATATATATATATATATATATATATATATATATATATATATATATATATATATAAAATAGAGCCATGGTGAGGGAGAATATCCAGAGACTTTACCCCCCTCAGCAACAACATACAAAGGGGGGTGGACCTGGCTGACTACTGTGCTACCCATAACCCCCCAACCCACAGATTAATCAGCATACCCACTGAGGTGTGCTGGAGACAGGGAGGAGGGAAATGGGGTACCAACACTATATCTGCCTTACAATGTATCTAATTTTGAATAAAAAGCTCTTTATTAATGAAAAAGAAGATGAATCTAAATGACACCTCACAAAATATAATATATAAAGAATATAATGTATATCAAAATAAAACACACTTTTCACAATCCTTTTAATATAAAGTTCCTTAAAAACTGTCATAGACAGTGGAGAAGAGGGAGAAATATCCAGTGAGTTCTGGTCAAATGTAGGGAGCAGAAAAGATGAAAGGGACCCCCACAGCATATGGCCATTTCTTTATTAGCACATATTAGATCCTTTAAGCTAAGATATAGACGAAGAGTATGGAGAGAGAAATGATGCTCACCCCATGTAAATGATGTGCCTACCACTGAACTTTACAACAGCATCTGCACCCATGTGGATGATGGAACAGAGAGAGACAACTAGACCAAACTGACCCCATGTTAGCATAACTGACAGAGAGCAGAGGAGGGGAAATTGGTAAAAAAGCACATGTGTACATATTTTTTGTTTCCTTAAAAGGGAAACAATTGATCATGTTTAAAATGTATTTAACACATAGTGGTGTGAATGTTCAGAGTTACTGTTCCTTTTTGTGTGATGTTTAAAACCTCTGAAGAAGGATTATGATACTACAAGGGTGCCTTAGTAAAGAGCAAGAAAATCCTATGGTATACACCGGAAAGCCTTTGGATCCCCTGACTGTATACCTCTATTCATTCAAGTTATTTTCTTAGTAACTGTTGACAAAAAGAACTGATGTGAAAATTACAAACAATGGGCAGATGATTGGTTTGGGCTAACTCAAACAAAGACATGCATACCTGAGATAAGTGTGTTGAATAAGAATTACTTCAAATAAACATGAGGCATCAGCACAGTCCTGGATAATATTTCTATAGTTTAAAATTAGTTTAAAATTAAAATCCCATTACATCTGACTACATCAGCTTAGATTTGAAATATCCTGAAAAGTCCTAAATTGGAGGCTTAGTTCCCACCCTGTTGGTACCACTGTGGGGTGGTTGACTCTTTAAAAGTGGAGTTTTAGGTCATTAGGAGCATACCCTTGAAGGCAATCATAACATTTTGTTTTTTCACAAATCGTTTGTGCATTCAGCCATGAGGTGAACAGCCCTCCTCTATCATATGCTTCCTCAAGATGCACTGTGCTTCTACAAGTCCCCCTGAAAGGGAACAATCATTAACTGAACACTCACGAAGTGTGAGACAAAATAAGTCTTTCTTCTTTTTAAGTTTTCTCATTTCAAGTATATGTTATAGTAACAGAAAATAAACTGATACATGAATGTGAATAATAAAGTCTACCTGCTAAGAAAAAAGAGAGCCAATTAATTATATTCTTACCTGGTTGAAAAAGTGATATGCTTCCATCAATATGACCAAATACAACTTTTCCCTTTTTTTGTTTATTCCATCTGAAAATACAGACCTCTGATATGAAGCTATGAGCATCTTTGTGCACAGACACTCCATTATCTTGTCCTGATATGGTCCAAATGAACAGTGGACCTTTATGGGAAACAAACGCAACAGCATTCTTTGTGTTCCAACACCAGCTAAGACAGGCAGGTATCCCTAGAAAAATTAAACAGATAATAAGACTGTAACTAAAAACCATTTACATTGCATGCATCTAAAACACATTATTTAAAAAACAATTACCTTTTAACTTGGGAATTTGACTTAAAAAATACCCATTCCACTTGTCCAGAGAACCATGGGAGCTTCTCTCTGGGGGTTGTGAGTCTCCTGCCTGTAGAGTGCTAACTTGCTTCCCAGCATCAGATATGAGCTCTCTCCCACTGAGTGGCCTTATGTCCAATTGGTGGGCAGTTGGTTGGCCACATGGATTGTATGCCACTATTGCACAAAGTGTGCTTCTTGTCTGATGGTAGAATGTTCAGTTTTCAGGGTCTCCTGCTTATTTGTGCTCTCAAAAGTATATGCATACACTTCCTTATTCAAAGCTGGTCTCACCCTTGTTGGAGAATGCTTTATTTTACAGACAATAGTTGGTAGATTCAAGATCCACCAATTCAACAAGAAAAAATAGCTGACTGCTCACCACAAGATGTGCCATCTCTACCACTTTTGTCAGGGTCCAGGAGAAACTGCAGCATAAGCAGTAACATCAATATTGCTCCCAATGCTAGCCTGATGATTGATTGATGGAAGAAGAGCTCCCAGTGTGCACAGCCCATCCAGTAGTGGAATATATATGCTTCAGGAGAACACAGGGCCATCTTTCCATCCATCTGGCCTGGCTACTTGCTAGTGTGTGCATCTATCCTCATGTTGATAACCTTCATGGACATCAGAACCCAGCTTCAGCAGACTTCCAAGGTGGACTGAAGACCAGAGACTCCAAGAATCCTCCAGGTCTTCAGGGCCAGGTTGGAACTGCAGATGCATACAGCCTCGTGGACTGAGCAGCTACCAGGTTCCCTGACTCTCAACTTTGCAGACAGCTATTTTTAGACCGCTCAGCCCACATCCTGTAAGCTAATCTAATAAATCTCCTGCATGGTACATGTTTATTCTATTATTTTTGTTCCTTGACTATATAGAAACCCTATCACAGGAAAAAAATAACAGCAAAGAAGTATAAATTACTTTATACTGGACCCAGTCATCATAGCACAGATGAAAACAGACAAGAATGCTGATTCTCTGTCTGCACATTAAAGAAAACCACCCACTAAAGCAAAGGGACCATAAAGAATATCAAACAATATGCATTGAAAATGTATCTATTAGTGGCTTAGTATGTATGGGTACTTCTAATACCTCTGGAAATAGAATGTGAAAACTATTTATAAGTCTGAAATTTTTCAAAGCAAAAACATAAAATTTACCAAAACTTTTACCTGAATCATTTCACTATTCTATGTTTGTTAGTAATGAAGTATTTTTAATTGTCTACATAGTGTCAGAGGAAATATGTTATATAGAGCTAATGAGCCCAAATAACTCTATACTACAATTGCATGTAACGTGTATGGTGTTTGATGATTAGTACTTGACAACACTAGGTAATAAAATAGTAATATTTTGGTCCAGTCTATACTTCATATCATTTAAATTTTTATTTTTTAGCTATACACTTTATAGAGTTTGTGTCATAACTTCATAAGAACAACACTGAAATATTCTTAATTTCTCACAAATTTAAATGAATTTTTAAAAATTAATATATTAATTATGAATAATTATGTATGTGGTATGAGCACATCTTGTGAAAGTGTCCCCATTTCCCTCCTCTCTGTCCCCTACTCACTGGGGTCCCTCTTTGGTGCACATACTGGATCTGTCCATAGGGTAGGGGGCATGAACTACACCAGAGGTAGCAAGTTTTTTTTTCTTCCCCCTTTGTGCATTATTGCTGAGGGGGTAATGTCTCTGGATATTCTCCACCACCATGGCTCTTACAATCTTTCTGCCCCCTCTTCTCAGTTCCCTGAGTCATGGTGGGTGAGTTTTAAGTCTGCTTTATTGTTGAGATCTTAAATATCTCTGGACTTCTGCTTTGGGTTGTGCTGGTGTATGTCTCCATTAACCTTTGATGGATTATCTGACTTGCTGTGGTGATTGGTCTCATAGGTTTCATAGTATTTTGGCAATAAAATAAATATCAACAATAAGTATACCTTTTGTATTGTCGAGCTTAGCAGTGACCTTTTGTTCTGCAACATTCCAAATGATCACTAAGTTATCAATACTGCCACTTGCAATCAGATCAGGGTTATATGGACACCAAGAGATGGCTGTAATGGTTTTCTTATGTTCAGACATAATTGCACGAAGTTTAAATTCATTGTAATGGTGATCCAACTAAAACAAAATATAGACATAAAGCATTTCAGAGCTCCTTTAAGGATAATTTATCCATTAATCATATTACACAAAGTAAAATCTATATATAAGTAAGTTAATTCACCTAATAATAAAGATTTCAACACATTTCAAGCCTTGGTTTTTATTCAAGTGCATTCAGTCAACTGAAAATAATTAGTAATCAATCAATTAATAAAAGAACTAAAATAAGAGCTGTATATTAAAACTAGTAAAAATGATTTAGTTTTACATATGCACATCTTAGACCTTAATTACATTTTTCATAGATATAATTTATTAGATCTAAAAACACATTGGTTTTGAAATATTTTGTTAAAATTTACACTTATATTTGAATAAAATTAGGTTAAATAAACCCAATATTGTTTTTATTAAGATGCCCTATACAATGGTATAAATGACCCTTTTATGTTATTGTTTTTCAAATGGCTTATTAGGTTGTATTTTAACTGGAAGTGAATACAGTATCTTCCTGCCTGCATTAATTAGTGGATTAATTTCAAATATTTTATATATGTAAATTTAATTTTTTTCATTATGTACAATGAAACTTTCATAGTATTAAACTTTTAAAGAGCATTATATTAATAATTTATCAATTTTTCTTTAAAGATATAGTAAAATCAAAACTGGTATCATGGACAGCTTTTGGCACCTTCCTTTATGAAACCTCAGCACTCTTGCCAAATTTTGAAACTTTGATGCTGAGATGCTCCATGTACACGTTCAAGTTCTTATTTCTATAGTCAGGCAAACTCATTTACGTGTTATAGCCTTACGTTTGTTGATCCCTTGGTCTCTAGATATTCTCCCCACTGATTGGCTCATAATTCATTTAACTTTTTAATATTTTCATTTATTTAATTGCAAGCAGAGATAGAAAGACAGAGAGAGAATGGGTGTACCAGGGCCTCCAGACACTACAAATGAGCTCCAGATGCTGTACCACCTTATGCATCTGGCTTTACGTGGGCACTATGGAATAGAACTCAACTCATTAGGTTTTTCAGGCAAGTGCCTTTAATGCTGAGCCATCTCTCCAGACCCTCATTTACCGTTTTAGACATAAATTCAAAAACCTCTCTTCAAAGAGATTCAGGCAACATTCCCTAAATTCATAACTCTCTCAAAAATCTACCCTTTAACTCTCTATATTTTTACATGGGTCATAGCCTTTATAGTATATCCTGAAGCATTTATTATTTACATATTTATTTAAATTATCTGTCATGTCTCCTTTTCTTAAAAAGAATGTAAGTTCAACAAGAAGAATCAACTTGATTTTTTTCATAATTGTCTTTCTAGCATCAGGAAAACAGAAGAGATTCAGCCAATATTGAAAGAGCAAATGCTGATACTACTGTTTAGCGTTTGAGTAGTTTTTTATTTCTGCTATTATAAATAAGGCTGCAGGAAATATCTGGTATATAAAATTTTGATTAATGATCTAATTATTCCCTAACACTTTCTCTTCTCTAATCTCTTTCTCTTTCTATAATTTTAGCTATTCTTTGATGACATGAAAATTTTCATCTGACTAGTAGCAATAATAATTTTAAGTTGGCCTATTTAAATATATAACTGTGTGTTCTATACAGTTAGAAGTAAATAGGTTTTTAAATTTAAATTATATAGCAATGTAATTATCTGTAGTAAATACTGTAACTGCACCATGTGTCTAATAGAATAACCTGTAATATTCATTAGAAGTTCAGCAAAATCTATAAATACAATAAATGGATGAAGCCAGATTGTGTGTCAGTGATTTTCATTGACTTTTCCATACTAATTATACATATAGTACCTTTAAACACATTGTATAATAGAAAAGAATATGAAGAGTAATTTACTAACAGTTCCTAACTAACAATAGCTAATTCAGTATTATGTTGATACTATTATGTAGTTATGGATCACAAATCAGTGTTACAGTAGTTAAGTAGAATTTTATACATTAAAATTGAACAGTGAAGTAAAATTCCAATGCCATTTAGAAATATAACAATTTAGAGTGTACAACCTTTTGACATTTCAACATGATATTCATAATTGAGAATTACATAATTGAGCTCTAAATAAAAATTACAAAAAAATCATAATTTTTAAAGTAAATACATGTTTTTGCACTGGTATGTATTCACAGCCATCTTAGACAACAGGGAGCATAAGCCTAGATGTGGGTATGAACTTTCTACAGTGCACATTGGCAACAGGTACTGCTTAGGAAACACAACCATGGCAAATAATTTTAACACTTCCTATTGATGCAGTATTATTTCAAACACTTCAGATTATCACATTGAAAAACACAACTGTAATTAAAGCTATTGTTGCCATTCAGTAATGCAATTTCATTAGCATATTTTGAAAGAGGTGTTAAAGTAAACACTAAACTGAAATGCCACCTAAGCTTTTCTGTATTAACTACTAGATGAAAATAAATTTAAGTTTCAGCTTTTAACTAAGAATATTTTTCATATGCTTATTATATTAAAACATTTAGCTTAAATCCTAAGATTTGTCCTAAAATGATTTCATAAAATGATAAAATTTCAGACACAAACTTGAAAAAAATCTACTCTCTTCCTTTATCTCCTGAGTTTCTTATCATCCTTACTTCTGAGAACAGTCTGCCTTGACTGGCAAGTTCTTTTTAAAAAATAAATAAAAAAGAAGATGAGACTTTAGGACAGAAATTTTATAAGAATAAATTGAAAATAAGAAGCATGAGAGAATATGCAGATACAAGGAGGGAAGTAGAAGAAAAAAGGAGCATTTAGAATGTTTGCTGGTGTCTTAGGTAGTGAAAGTTCACTGCCATTGTTGGATCTCCCCAGGTGTGATGGATGGACAACACAAAAATCTATTCTCCATTGTGGAAATGAAATTATTTTAAAATTACTACTATTATATCTTCAATTTCATAAACTATAATGCTATTAGTAAGGAAATACTAGGCAATAGTAAAAATGTATTTTTATTTCAGAACAAAATTATGTCTGAGTAACTGAAAGGAAATGATGACTCAAGATTTAAAAAAATCTCATTCATTCAAAACACTTAATGCACATCGACTGTCAGAGAATACACAAACTTAAGAGTTCAATGAGGAAGACTCATTTATACTGAATGGAAGTGTGTACAAAGACAGCTGATCTTATGAGGTCCTCCACTAAGATAGGGGAAACTAGGATGTGAAAAAGCTACCATGCTTCTGCTGATTTGAAGGATGAGAAAATGTTCTCCAGATATACAATGTAGACAAAATGAAAACTCAGTGAAAGCAGGCAGGATAGTGAAAGAGTCTAAAATGGGTTATAAAACCTAATTAGTTTGGTATGGCTCATGTATAAAGGAGAAATAGGCAAGAAGACCACCAAAGACCCAGAAAGACATCCTGTGATGTCTTATGAGGAACAATAGAAGAAATTTTAAAATTTAGGCTTTGCTTTATAGATAATTATACTAAAGGATAAATTACAGGGAAAGAAGTCACAAGTAGAGAGACTTGTAAAATGAGACACGAAGGATATACAGATATTAAATAACAAAAAAATACTGTTTTTGACCCATATTATGAAGTTAATGAAGGCAGAGGCTCTGTTCAAAGGTGAAAATAATTCTGGTTTAAACAAAAAAGGTTGGCTGGTAATACTGAGGGTTTTTTTTTTGTTGTTGTTGTTGTTGTTACAGTTTGTTTTTGCTTGTTTTACTTTTTTTTTTCCCAAGGTAGGGTCTCCCTCTAGCCCAGGCGAAGTTGGAACTAACTCTGCTGTCCAGGCTGACCTCAACCAGTCAGGAGAAGTGAGAGACTGTGAAAAAGTGGAAGGAATGGGGCAGAGAGGGGGGACTTATACATTAAGTATATAAACCAATAATGAATCAAAATCATAAAATCCTTACTTTCATACTGTAACCTTCTGAGCAAGAAGTGGGCATCGTCTGGTAAGAGGGGCCGTGAATAGAAGGGGAGAAAGTCTAAACCCATGAAAAATTGAACAGACCTGCAACTCCTTGTCCCAGTCATTGGCTACTTCCCTCACTGAGCTGTTGACCAAAGAGACCCATGAAGTCCCCAAAACAAGACAAGATTCTGTCAAAGCTCTTAAATACTAACCCCAGGCCAAAGGTAAGAGCGTGTTGCTGAAGAAACCACAGAAAGCCATCTATCAGCACTGAGATACCCTGTGAGGTCCAGAATGGTAACCAGCCCCCAGATGGTAGTTGGTACAGTGCCAGAAGGCACTGCATAAGCTTCCAGGGGAAACTGGTCAATGATAGTTGGAGAAAACAGAGACCACTGATATAAAATGCAGTCTGTCGCCATGAGTAGGCTGAACACACTTCCTTCTGGGAGAGATCAGCGAAACAAGAAGTGATCACTTGTGCAATGGAGGCATCAAAGCCTAGAGGAGGTAATCAACAGCTTTTATTTTGTCCAAGTAATCCACTCAGTGACAAGGAGTCCTTAACTGGAATTGGGACTCAGGGCGAAATCCTTTGGGAACCAATATCTTGGGCCCCCAAAGAGAAATTCACTTTACCAGTGAACTACAAAGAGGCTACTCACAATAGAATCTAGCCAATTCAGACATGTGTATCTCAGTTAACCTATACTGATCTCACTCTCGGATGGAGACTCTGTATTTTTCAGAAGGCAGTGAGACAGCTGTGACCTTTCCAATCCTACAAACAAGCCACAGGCCGATGGCTGACATCCTGGCAAGAGATGAGCCAACCCAGACCTACCATGGAGGATCCACATGAACCCCGCAGAGAGTGGTGGGATAAGCAAGAGACCTATAACCACAGCCAATCAGTCAACCCAGGATAAGCCAGCAACACAGACACCAACGATTTTCAACACAACCTAAAGCAGAAGTACAGAGTCCCCTAAGACCTCAACAATAAAGCAGTCTTAATATCCACCCACCATGACTCAGGGAACTGATCAGAAAAGGGGGCAGAAAGAATGTTAGAGCCATGGTGGAGGAGAATTGCCAGAGACATTACCCCCCTCAATAACAACATACAAAGGGGGGTGGAACCGGATTGACTCTTAGGCTATCCATAACCCCCTGCCCCATGGACTGACCCAGTTTGCCCATAGAGGAAGCTACCCAGTTAATTGGGGACAGGGAGGAAGGAAATCGGGGAATTGGGGATACCAACACATTATTCGCTCATATAGTATATCTAATTATGTATAATAAAGATATAATAATAAAAAATAAAATAAAAAGAATAGCGTCAAAATATAGCTGAAATAGTCTGAACAACTTTAACTTGACTACTGGCATTCATAAGAGAACCCATAAGAGAACGTTCTTATATCAAATTTATTTTTTCTCTTATGTTAAAAATATTTCTAAAAGCGTTATAATATTAAGAACCCAACTTACTGGCTCCATTCATATAGCTCAACTGTATAGGGATATAGCTTACCTGATGGAGGGCTTGTCTAGCATAAACCAAGACTGGACTTCAATCCCCAGTTAAGTACTTACATAAAAACTACACAAGGTAATAAATGTCTGTAACCTCAGAACTTATGAGGTACAGGCAAAAGGATCATAAGGGCAAGGTCATCCTTGATTACCTAGTGAGTTTAAGGACATCCTAGAATACATGCGACCCTGTCTCAACAGACAATAAAAAACCAATACAGTAAATGCAAAAAGCAAAAAGCACAAGCATCATTTAAACTTCATAATGTTTTCATGTTATATGGACTGAACACCAGCACTGATTAATAATAACTGTACTTCTATAATAAAAAATTCATAGTAATTGGTCCTATTTTACCTGGTAAATATAGATGGCCAGGGTTGCACAGTATGCAAACCGGTCTCCGTTGGCAGCGCACACATCTTTATTCCATGGCTGACACCCAGCAGCCAGCAATCCCACTTGCCTGACTTGGGACATGGTTGCCTTAAAAACAAATTTGAAGAAATGTCAATCATTTTCATTATCTGACAAACTCAATCATCATTTTACTTGCCATTCCCAATACTTACCTTACGCTCTGAAATTATTTTAACAAATACAATGAATCTCAATTTACATTTGCAGCATTGTTAAAATGGTCAAATATACATAGGCATCATAAAGGGAGGCAATTTAAATTACAGAAGCAAAAGACCATAAAATAGAAAATGATATATGTCATAGTCATGAATGGGAAACCTATCAGGACTTGGGCTGTAAATAAAAGGAAAGCGCACTTCCTATTTATATGGTTCTGAGATCTCTGGAGAAGGCCAGTTTGATGATATGTCCCAGAGAAACTGGCATAATGTCCAGGGTTCTGCTCCATTCAAATGCTCTACCACCCCCATAAAGGTTTCTCTGTGATGTGTTTAAAATACTGACCATTTGTTCAAGGTGGCAATTTCAAATGCCCATGTTGGAAGAATTGTGACCCCTTTCACTGAAATTCTTTGTCTTATATTTTTCACAAATATCCCTTATAAATACCATTTTTTCATTTGTGTGATTTTTCACATCCAATATTAATATAAGTACACATGCTAACCGACTGTGTCACTGGAGCTCCCATATCTGATATTCAAATAAGGAAAAACTATAAGTAGCAATTACAACTTTAAAATGTTTTTATTTTGAAAATTCAGTAGAAAACTGAACAAAATGGTAAATTGGGTTATACCCAAGTAATATAATATTTAGTCAACAGTTAACTATGCTGACCAAATGCTTCATAAAATATTAAAAGCATAATGTTAATGTCAAAACCACATGCAAAGTATCACACACACACACACACACACACACACACACACACACACACACACCTGCACATCTGATTTACAGTGCAAGCCTGCAGGCTGCTGAGTTGAGTGTTCTCTCCTCCTGCAGTCCAACAGCTTATAGCATGCTCCTGAAATGATAGCTGCTGTTGTTCAGAAATGCCTTTGAAATCTCTGCGATGACTTCCAGTTTTAGTTGTTGCACATTTCAGTTCTTGGATTATCTTCATCTAAGGTCTAATGGGCATTCATATTTCTACACTGTTCATATGTTAGAGTCTTAATTTTCTCCATATCTCCTTCAGTTTGTTGAATGTATTTCCAATTATTATTTTAAGATCTTCATCTCATATTAATATGCCAGCAGAACTTTTTTTTTAAATATATATATTTTAAATATTTTATTTATTCATTGCCAAGGAGAGAGAGAGAGAGAGAAAGAGAGAGAGAGAGAGAGAGAGAGAGAGAGAGAGAGAGAGAGAGAGAGAGAGAGAGAGAGAACACCAGGGCCACCACCTTGTGGGTCTGGCTTATGTGGGACCTGGGGAATTGAACCCAGGGCCTTAGGCACTGGAGGCAAGTGCCTTAACCGCTGAGCCATCTCTCCAGCCCATCAGCAGAACTTTTTGGATAAAGGTATTTGTCTGTTTTTCTCTCATTACTGGGGATTGAATACAGGGGCTCAGATACTGTAGGTAAATGCTCTACCACTGAGGAACATCCATCCCCAAACCTCTAATGACTTTTTATTTTTAGATAGGGTCTCACTAAGTGGTCTAGGTGGGCCTTCAATTTGTAAACCTCCTGCCTTAGCATCTCAAGTATCTGTGATTATAGGTGGGTACCATCAATTTACTTTTAGAACTTGAGATTATTTCTTAAAAACTGAACATTAGAATCAAATGATATGCTGGAAATCAGATTTTCCTCCTTTCCCAGAATTTGATGATTTGTTAGCATTTTATATAGTTCTTTTTATTTTATTTTTTTATCAGTGCCATGGGTCAGCCTTGTGTACACTTAGCCTGAGAATTGCTTAAACCTGTGCCTGTCCATGTGCATAACAGTAATTTTCTAATTTTCTCTGCATATGTGGTTAATTTTAAATTTTCTTATCTTTTAAGGGCTGGCTCCCATATAGTAAAAGGGGTGGGAGCACGAGAAGGGCACCAGATCTTTAAATTCTCTTGAATTACTTCACTTAGAAAGCTAAGGACCTCTAAATTTGTATATGGGGGGGGTGAGCTTAGGGGGCAGGTACAATAATAATGGCTGCTTATCTCTCTATCTCTCCTTACAATAGAAGCAACAGTTAGTGATTCCAGTACAGGTCCCTGGTATTTAAAAGATGGTACAAGCTTTGTCTACTTGGCTCATGCAAGCTGTGTGCAAGCTTCTGAAAAAGCAGGGCTTCCTGCTCTGGGGTTTCAAGTTGGGAGCAGCCAGCTGCAACCATACTAAGCATTGAAATTCACTGAGATTAACTGAAATTTAACACCCAAGCTTTTCTCTTGACATTTCAAGTCTTTATAGAATCCTGTATTTCAAAATAATTATATCAGATAGATTCTGCTAATCGTCTAGATAAAGTGGGGGATTCCTAAAGTTTTTCAAGGCTTCATGGCATTTAGCTTTTAAAGCAGAAATGTAGACTAAAATTTTTTTAAACCTGGATGTAACAGTTTATTTATCCACCATCTACCAAAGGAATTATTGATTGTAATATATTGATTTACTAATTTTCAGTTTCCAATTTCTGTGATATTAGCATTTTTTGGCATAAAATTTGGTATGCCTTGGTTCTCAAATATCTTTTGCAAGCTTATGGTCCACCACATAACCCAAAATGACGTGAAACGCACTAAAAGCCTGGGCTTATCTCAAACTAGCAGTGATTCCCCTGCCTCTGCCTCCAGAGTGCTAGGATTATAGGTGTATGTCCCCTACTCACAATCTTAAATCTTTTTTCAAAGTTTGAAGCTTAATAATCATACTAAGTCAGCTACTAAAATAAACAGGAAAGGGATTCTGAATGCATATAAAACATAATGTATCACTAAAGATATAAATACCATTCCATTGAAAAATCTACAGTAGAGGATGATGGGTAGGTAGATGGAACAGACAATGAGGTATTGCTATGCCAGTGTGAGGGCTTGAGTTCAGATTCCCAGCACTCAGTAAGGTGATCATCTGGAATCCCAGAGCTCCTTCAGAATGTGAGATTAGAAGAGTGGAACCTTGAAACTTGCAGGCTGGTCAGCCTGGCAAACAGAAGTGAACAACAACAGAGGCCCTGTCTCAAATAAAATGGGAATATTGCCCTTTTGCCTACACACACACACACACACACACACACACACACACACACACACACACTCACACACAATAGATACGTCATATATTCAAGCAATCGTTAGTATGTGACAGTTCTCGAACTGTTTTCAATAAGATCATAATATAGATAGATATAAGACATACATAGAATTCATTAACTTTCATCTGTTACTAAAGAAATAAAAAGAAATTCCCAAAATGAACATAATCAAATTTGAATATGAATAAAACAGAATTATAATACTCCCAAAGCCAAGTTATAAAGGAAAAAAAAGTTTGTGTGGTGCTTATTAATATATACCCCATAAATATTATGGTAAAATATGAATGCCAACTTTCTGCTTTAATAGTCAAATTCACACTTGCATGTGATTTTCTAAATACTGCATGTCTATTTTATAATTTAAAACTCAAAAATCTATCTTTTCCTGGAAACATTTATGAAAAGAAGTAAAAAAGCTGAATACTGCTTATACATATTATAGGATGTATTTTCATGTGCACACTTCCTGGAAAGCATCCTGGAAAGATATATATTTATTATGTTAAATATAAATTTTAGATATTTAGAAAATATTAAAGCCAATATCTACATTTGCATCCATTTCTGTAAAAGAGCAGATTAAAATTTGAACAAGAAAGAGTTCAAACTGACAAATATGATATAATTAATTTTAGGGCTACTTCTATATTTCAACATATCTCTTTTTTAATATGTCTCAGAATCAGGAATTTATTGACAATAGCTAATGGTAATAATGAGCATTTTACATTTTATTAATACATATTCTTATTAAAACCTGTCCTTCTTTCCCCAAAGTATACTAATATTACTGTCTCTTACTATGGAACAACACATGGACTATATACCTTACAAAGAAATCTGCTTTAAGGGCCTGTGCAGATTACTCAGTGATTACAGCCAAGTGCTTATAAAGCCTGCCAGACCAGGTTCAATTCTATAGTACCCACATAAAGCCAGATGCATCCATCATGATCCCAAGGTACCTATGACAAAGGGAGACGGAGCCAGGACTAACCAAATCTCTAGCAAGCCAGCTGGTCTTGGTTTGTTTGCAGTTCAGATGTTCCTTTTCAGCAATAAGAGGCATTGTCTCAAGGAAGGTGAGGCACAGATGCCTCCAAGTTGTCCTCTGACCTCCAAATGTACTTTGGCATGCATGCCTACACACCATAAATAAAATTATAATTTTTTAAAAAGAAATCTCTTTAAAACATTAAAAATGAATTTTACTCAGCTGAAAGAAAAAATGAAATATCGAAATTTAGAAAAAATGGTCTGACTTTGAGCAGATCTTACTAAGTGACCACTCAAAAGAGCAGAGAATAGAACGTCGCATATTCTCCCTCATATGTGGTATTTAACCAGGATAACCGTTTTCTTTATACAGACTAGAAGAAAGAAGTGTGACGTTATGAATGCGGGGTAAGGGATGGGGGGAGGGGAATGGCTTAAACATGAGAGTAAACCATATTAGGTTCAAAAACATAAAATCCTTATGAGCATACTGTAACCTATTGAGAAAGTAGTGAGTGTCGCCTGGCAAGAGGGACCATGAGTAGTAGGGGACAGAGTTTAAGCCTGTGATTAATTAGACCAGCCTGACAACCCCTGGTTCCAACCACTGGTTCCTTCCCTCACTGAGCTGTTGACCAAAGTGAC
>PVHP010020529.1:0-30704 GCA_004024765.1 Zapus hudsonius | reverse complement strand
AATGCTGTTTCCTGCTTACTTCATGCATTTCTGTTGTCAAATAAACCACTCTCTCCCCCTCTAAGTAGCCCAGCGGCAACCATTCTAATGCCAATACTAAAGCATTACTTTCTCTGGTTGTAAATCCTTATACGCTCAACTTCCTTGTCTTCTCTTCGAGTTTGTCTTTATATATGCCTTCATAATTTCTGCCTTTTTCGCAGTTTGCCAACATATTTTTATCTCTTCATTTTGTTTTCATTTCATTGAACACAGTGCTTACAATAGAAGTTATTAATGATCAGTCTACCATGCATTGAACTTTCCTGCAAATCAGACTCTTCTTGACCTATTTTGGTCTTTACAAAAGACTGGCAAATGAAGGCATTATTTACCTTTTGCACTTGTCTTCGAGGTTTGCTATTTTGCCCAGGGTTGCATATCTTGTAAGTAGTTGAGCTGGCATTTCCCCCCACACCCCCTTCTAATTTCAGAGTTCTTAACTACTGCAATTTGCTCTGCCATTAGAAAGACTGATCTCCAAAGTTAGAACATAAGCTGTCTCCCTGGAACTGCTTGTCCTTTTACAGTAAATTGTCCCCTGACATAGCAAAGTGGCCAACTATCAAAGGAAATCAACCTTGCTGCCCCTGGGGCCATGAGAACAGCAGAAAAGCTTTCTCAGAGTCTTGCTTTATCCCATATAGTCCATTCCATGGAAATTACATTGTCAGCTAAGGTACATTTAAAAAAATGACAGCAGAGTCTTTATTAGCAATTGTACTTAAGCATTAGTTGATAAGAAATCTTTATTTATAGCAATAAGTTGTTGCTACTTAATATATATATGGATTCCTAAATATATAAATTCAGATATATATGTATATTTATATCAATTATAAAACATATAAATCCACTTTTATAGAAGATAGGAAAAGAAAGGCTTAAATAGGGCATGTAGGAAATAAGAAAATAAAAATTGATTTACAATCCTGGATTTAGAAAGGCATGGGTTCACCTCCAAATGAATACTCCATTTGATTTTAAAAGTGCAAATATACATTCAGAATTTAAATATAGATATATACGATAAGAATATATATGAATAAATAGTACGCACAAGTATGTATGTATATATGTATGTATATTATGAGTAACTCTGTTCTGGGTAATTTACATGTTATAGTTTTTACCACTTTGAAATCCTATGGACTAAACTCAACCGAATAGTTAATCTTTTGTAAATTATTTTATTTAATAGGAGTAAGTACTTTTTCTCACAAAGCATATCTGTGTCCCTAATTCTTTGTCATTTGGTTGAGGATAAAGAGATGAGAACTTTTTTTCCAATATAATAATTACCATTAGAGGCATAAAAAAACAAAATACCTCAGAGATAGTAAATGTCTCAAATCAGCAAGCTTTACTTTTAATATTTTTATTTATTTATTTGACCGGAAGAGTAAGACAAAGTCAGAGTGGGTATAGGTGTGTCAGTGCCTCTTGCCACTGCAAACAAACTCCAGATGCATGTGCCACTTTATGCATCTGCCTTTAAGTTGCTAGTAGGGAATTGAACTCAGTCTGTCAGGCACACATGCAAACAAGCATCTTTAACCACTTAGCCATCTCTTCAGCCCTTCAAATCACCAAGTATTAAGAGCAATAAGCATACTTAGATTCTTACTAGTTTTAACCCCAAATAGTTCCTAATTGGGGAAAAATCAAGCTTGTCTGTTTAGATGTGCAACAGATATCATTGAAGGCTGGAAATACTTCTACTGAGTATAAATTAAAGAGAGTTATGGCCCAGAAGAAAGGGAAGGAAGGGGCCAGATAAAAAGAAATCATCTCTGCCACCATGAATACCAGGCTTCATTGTTCAACTGTCCAAGAAAATATTATGACTTAAGAATTAAAGAAAGAATTCTTAACTTCAGAATGGTAATATTCATCTTGGCATCATCCTCAGTTCCTTGCTTTTGGTAGATTTCTACATGAAATTTAATTCCTCATGCCACCATCATTTCCATATTTTTCATTCTCAAACAATGCTCTTCTTAGTTTTGGTTTTTTTTTTTTTCTGACATGGTCTTGTAATTTTTCCTTTCTTAACAGAAACTTAAAATATCCTCTTGATTGATTTTTTGGCATGCCAAAAAAACTTTTTTTTCCCCATTGCTTACATGGAAAACATAAACTAAGGTATACAACAGATGTTGTTCTATTTTTATTTTTAATTACTCTTTATCACTTTGGCAATCTGTAATATGTATCTTTATCAAAATCTCATGGCTATATTTTCCTCTCATTCTCAGTGTTTAGGGTAATATCTTACAACATGAGATAGCTTTGCCTTTGGGTGTGGTGGTGATGGTTTGTGAGTGTCATGTAAGCATTGGTGTGTACAGATGTGCATGCCCAGTGCATACATGTGACCTGCTGGAGAGGTCAGAGGAGAACATGAGATGTCCCCCTCCGTTGCTCAACCACTTGTTTCCTCGAGATGGAGTCTCTCACTGACCTTGGCACTTCAGGATTTCAGTGAGATTGGATGGCCAAAACACCAAAGCAACTCTTCCCACGGGACTGAGTTTACAGTAGTATGTGGCCACACCCAGCTATTTTCATGGGTGTTGGGGAATCTAACTCAGGGTGAATTATCTTCCCAGCCAAGTCTCTAAAATACTGTTTCCTCCATGTTTCCCATTGTCCATTGTTTACGATTAGCACCAGCAACATTCTGTTTCTTGAACAAGCCACACTGTTCTCTGTCTCCTTTTTCAACCCATATATATTGGCTCTGGAATGTCCTTCAACACTGCTGTTTATAACATGACATCTCTTCAACCCACTAATAGCTATTAGGCTCTTCCAAGGCTAAATGATCCTTCTGTGTCGAATATTGTTTGCTAACCTAACTTGTAGAGACACCTTCACTTTAAATATCAAAATCCAGGCTGGAGAAATGGCTCAGCAGTTAAGGCACTTCCTTCCAGTGCCCAAGGCCCCGGGTTCAATTCCCCAGGACCCACATAAGCCAGACCCACAAGGTGGGGGCCCTGGTGTGCGCTCTCTCTCTCTTTATATATATATATATATATATATATATATATATATATATATATATATATATATATATATATATATATCTGTTTGAAAATGAATAAAATATTTAAAGCTTTGCAAAATAAATAAATAAATATCTTAATCCAAATGATAAGCATTTTAAAATTATATCTTTGAACACTGAGAATAATAAGACATAGATTTGAAAGTTTAATAATACCAACTTTTACCTTAATTTTTCAATGATGCATTCCTTACATTTTCACAACTAATAAACAGTGACCAAATTTTTTTGGTGTTTTCTTTGCTATTGTTAAGTACATAACAAATGTATCTTTTCTAAGAGACTCACCATTGTACAGTATTTAGCCAAATATTATCTGTCCACTTTAATGTCACAGACAACTCCATTTACATTTATCAAATATTTTTAATACTACAGTAACACACAAATTCAAAAGTAATGATAGTAATAAACACATACTGTCAATTGTGTGTATATTTCAATAAGACCATGTGAAAGTGATCGTAGTCATGATTCTAGATAGAACACAAAGGACAAACAGTGGTGATCTGGAAGGTGGGTTGAGAATAAAAGGAAACATGTAATATGAAAGCAAAATAGAAAGGAAGGTGTATGGGGAGGGAGGACTTAATGGGAGAGGAATGGGAAAAACACATTGAAAGCAATTATTTGTAATGTATTTGCTTATGAATGGAAACAAAAGGTAAGTAAATTACATTAATTTTTATGGATGTGGTGAAAATTCTCAGTAAATCAGACAATTGTAGTCACCGAGCTATTGCTACATAGGTGACATAACTAGATGAAAAGGAATGGAAATATAAATATATGTAAAATTATATATATATATATAAAATCCTAAAAATATCACCTAGCATAAACATGGCTCTCTCTCTCTCTATCTCTCTCTATCTCTCTCTCTCTCTATATATATATATATATATATATATCCTAAAATTTATCACCAAGCCTAAATGTGGCTAAATGGAATTTAAGGATGATATTTGGCATTACTTGTTCTGTCTATATGTTACATATTTTCACTACTAACACTGACCACCACTGGTTTTCCATGTATTCACAAAGCAAATGGAAATCAAAAGTGATCTAGCAATATAACATACATAGAAATCAGGTAAAATGTCTACTGAATATTCATTTCCAAACTGCAATTTGTTAAGGTATGGAAAATTCTATGCTGTAACCTCCATCCCATCTTCCGCCATAAAATAGACAGACAGATGTTTGATGACTTTTGTTTGAATCTAGTAAATATCCTTTATTTTGTTTCAATTAAAACATGTTGGAAATAAAATATTTGTCCTCAGTGTAAAGGACTCCAGTCTCTTTAAGATATGCAATAATGCATGTGGAGCCTGTTTAATCACTCATAACAGGTGATGCAGGTACAATTTTTTAAGGACTGTACTTAAAGTAGATCTTGGTCAAGTGTGCACAAAGACACAAGAATGCCATCTGGTGGTAATCCATGCAAAGTAGCTGTTAAATGACCTCTACTTCTACACCAACTAGGTTAAGGTTAATATAACTTTGCAGGACTGATAGAGAATTTTATATATGAATACACTGTTATTCACATGGCTCATCTTGCACACAACTTTTCTGCCTTCAAGATAGTTTGCTATAGCCGGTTAGGGATCCACTGGAAATGTACAAAACTCAATCCCATTTATTATAATTTCCATATATGTACATCTAAGCATATAACAAAAATCATAAAATCATGAGCAAATACACAAAATAAATTCATCAATACATATGTGCCATTGAAACTATTTATTATGGTTTTAAGTATGTGGACTAAGCACAATATTTGATTAATCATGTGTAAACTGTAATTAACAACTTTTATTTTGCTTTGTTACAAAACTAAAACTTCCATAATTTTGGAAAAAATAAACACTTTGATGTACAATTACCTAGAAGCATAGAAGGTAGGTAGTACTCATAATGAAAATGTTCTCATATTTTATATTTTTGTTACAGATTTCATAATTTTACACTGAAACCAAAATACTTTGTCATATAGCCAGAGAAATGTTGCGCTCAGTAAAGGGAAAACACATTGTGATGGTTTGATCCAGATGTCCTTCATAAACTTAATGGCTTCTGAATGCTTGATCCCCAGCTGATGGTAGTTTTGAAAATGGAAACTTGTTGGAAGTATATTGTTGGGGCATCTTTATGAGGGTTATAGCCAGTTTCCCCTTACCAGTTTTTTTGGCACACCTTGCTGCTGTTTGCAGTGCTATGGCAGAAGTGATGTCCACCCTCTGCTCATGCCATTGTTTTCCCTGCCATGTTAGAGTTTACCCTGGAGTCTGTAAGCCAAAATAAACCCATTCTTCTCAACAGCTGCTTTGGTTGGGTTCTTCTTTGTGCAGCAAGGAGAGCCATTAACTACAACATACATTTTATATATCGTGTAAAATGTATGTTTATATTCATGTTGTACAATATACTTATAATTTTGAAATTAGGAACAGTATAAATGAAGCCAAAAGAGAATCAATTTATTTAAGA
The DNA here is from genome assembly GCA_004024765.1 of Zapus hudsonius. Taxonomy (NCBI): domain Eukaryota; kingdom Metazoa; phylum Chordata; class Mammalia; order Rodentia; family Dipodidae; genus Zapus; species Zapus hudsonius. The sequence goes on along the minus strand of PVHP010020529.1, from coordinate 25,087 downwards.
ATTCCATTGGCAGTTCCCCTTCATTTGGGAGTGATTGAGGTTTTCCTACTCTGAGACTTGTTTAATGAGGAATAAATGAAAAGATGGCATAATCCTCACAGCATGTAAATCTTGAGTTGTCCATTGGTAAATAAATTAGGAAAACCAACAAAGGGATTAGAAGGTGTCCCACAGTAAACAGAGATGGCATCTGCTTGCTTGAAGCAAGTTGCAGCTGACCTTTCAATCAGCCCTCTGCTTGTGTCCCTTGGCCATTCCTTTAAGAGCATTTGCAGAAGGCCCAGCTCTGGAGAATTTATCTAAATAATCACATTTTCACAAAAAGAAATAGCATCCTGTATTTCAGATTACAAAAGAAGGGGCTTATTGAGGTGTGATTATTATTAGCACTGCTTTACAAGACTGTCAACTCCAAGCACTGCACTTTAGAGAATGGGAAATTGTCTTCCCAGAGAGCAGTACTGGCTTGACTCCCTGCTGAGGATGGAGACTGACCTCACAGCTCTCAGTGAGCATCAGTCTAGAGGTATGTGTCCATACACCCTGTACAGACTGCTTTTAAAAGTCCTTGAAATTCCTCTGGTGCAGTTCATAACCCCCTAACCTGTGGACAGATCCTGTATGAACACCTCAAAGGTTTCATTTAGGCTCTGTATCATGAATTAGACATGGTTCATCTCCTGCCACAGTGTCAGCCATCATCCCATGTCTTGGTGGAATTTGGTTTTCCACGGTTCTCGTTGCCTTCTGAAAAATAAAAACAGAATCTCCATGGGAGAGTGAGATCATTATTTCTTAAATGAGACAAACATTGCTAATTTGGCAAGATTCTAATGGGTGTAGATCTCTGTTAGTGGGAATTTCCCCTTGGAGTCAGGTTGTTGGTCTCCTTATGAGTTTTCCATGGATGTCAGTTCTAGTTTAGGATTCCTTGCCACTGACATGGGTCAATGTTATACATTAATTACAAAATATCTTTTTGACCCCACACAATATGAGTTGAGCCGAATTCAATAGGTATAAATTTCCATTAGCAAATATTCAAATTCCTTTGTGTTTTTGCCTGATTAACTTTTAAATATAATAGATTACAATAGAGGCATTGAGGGTGTAGAGTATTGATTATTAATTTACATTTATGAATAATGCTAAGGTAAAAAAAGAAATTGGACATATTCCATTTTGACTTAAAAACAAAATTATGTTCTTTTTTCAACTAAGATTGAAATCAGGGACCTGACTTTAGTCTTCTTAATTCATCCTTATCGGGAAATATATAAAATTGTATCCATCCCTTTTCCTCTGCACCTTATAACTAACGGCTCTTGCAAGTTAAAAGGTACTTTCACTAATTCATTTTACTTTGTTAAATACAAAGGTTTTATTACTGAAGGTTTTGACCTACAGCCTGCATGAATTTTAGTTATTATTTTTGGCAATGTCATATTCTTAGAAAGTTTAAAGAAATTGATGACAGTGTCTTGTGGGATAAGGAATAGCTCTGTGTGGCACCAGTGACGGAGGGGTTAAGTGTGGTGACAACGGGTGTGATTGGGATTTGAAATCCAACACTTACTAGCAATATGATTGTAGAAATCACCTTGCCTCAGTTTCCTTATCTATAACATGTGGCTAACAATGATATTTCTTAATCTTATTGAGAGGAGCCCATTTAAAGTGCATACAAACATGACTGACACAACACTAAATAAATAATAACTATTATTATGAGAATGGTAATTATTGCTTTAAGACACAATCTTGCCGAAGTATAGTATTTGTTTCAGTAAAGATTATAATCTGACAAAGAAAATTACAGTGAATAGCAGAAATATCATTAGGAAGCTGAGTAAATAACATACTTTACAATGGAAGTTTGAAAATAAAAATCGATTTATTATTTGCAAATTCAATAGCATCTGGTACTCTATATATTAACCAAAAATAGAAAGGGTATTCTATCACAATGCTGTGATCTGGCACCTTATGCATTGGTTATTTAGTAGCTATTCTAAATACTGCTATTAAAAACTTTGTCCAAACAAAACCTGAATGATTATTCCCATATAATTCAATGTGATATAAATTTCATGAATTCATCATAGGAGCTCTTTTTCAAACTAAATTTGGTTTAGAATCTACCAGATGCTTTGGATGATACACGTAAACACTGATTGTGATGGCAATACCACTGATCCCTGGTGGAAGATAGAGCTGTTATTTAGATGGTCGTCAAAGACAGGTGTCTTTCATTTCATGTCTGTTAATGAAGCAGTCAAAGCATTGTTTACCACACAGCTCTTTACCTCTGGTTCTGTCTCCTTCGCAAACAGTATTAAAAAAATTGATAAGTTCTTCACTTGAATATTTGGGCCTTTTATTAACAACTAACCTCAATTGAGCCAAAGATTTGAAGACATGGTAATACAAAAGAATAACTAAAAATTTTTATCCTTCAGGAAAACTGTAGTGTTTTTACAAGATATGCTGTTAATGTAGAGGAAAAAAAGTCTGTTTGCTGATTAGGATGGTAAATTCATGAATGATTCATATAATTATTGCTTAGCATACACAATTAAGAAATGAAATGTAGTTCCATAGTTTCTCAGATTAATCAACCATACCTTATAAGGCTAAAAAAATACCCATCCTATTACAAACTTCACAAATAAACATGGAAACATGATGTGAGTTACCATGTTAAAAGTATCATGAACACATTTGCATTTCACTTTATAATAGCCTTTGAGATGGAGTTATAAATTTTACTTTTTATTCCATGAGAACTCAAAGATTAGACAACAAGCACAATACAAAAACCTTATCCTCTGAACAGTGCAAATTCAAAGATAATATTTCACAAGTTATTCTCCCATGTTTTATTTCACCAGTCAGGTGGTTTATGACTTAAAGGAAGAATTTGAGTCCAAATTATTAGAATTCTATAAAGATTAATTCCAAGACTTAACATCAGTTTTATTCTGTCACCTCCTTAAGAATACTTTAAGACATTATTTTGTGGTTGGGGTGTTGTAATTTAAATTAATGTTATAATAAGAACACTTTAAAAATTTTTGATTGCACTGTAAATTCATGTAAGTTCTTAGGAACAAACAGTTAATATTTAAAGCTGCTTCTTCATAGACTATTTCCAGAAGCTTAGAAGTCCTCCCTGCTATGCATCTGAAAAGGAAGAAGCTCAAAAAAAAAATGCAAACCAATGTCATTTCATAGATTCAATAGGAACTTCAGGTGATACAGCAAAAGTTAAGAAAATAGAAAATCTGTTATGTAGGTTGGGGTATTTTAAATAACTAATATTAATTGTTCATTCTATATTAACTATTGGAATTTCCTTGTATATAGTATTTTTCAACACATAGAATAAAAATATACTTCTTATATGTAAGCATACAGAAATATTATTCTTTAGTCATCACATACCCTGGGAGAAACAAGTTTTTCTCTTCCACTTTTTAAAAGTTTTGATGGAAATTAATAAGCAAAAACACATTGGGACACTCATTAAAAATGGCCTTAAACTTGTGTCCCATCTCTTTACCTAGGATACAACAAACCACTGTTAGATTTTAAAGTTGAAGTTGAAATAAAGTCTTATTGGCATTGGATTATTTTATGGAGAAGAATGTGTGTGTGTGTGTGTGTGTGTGTGTGTGTGTGTGTGTGTGTGTGACACTAGAAATGTCAACTCAGATGAAAAGAAAATGAAAAGCTTCAAGGCACTCTTTTGCTCAATTCATAACAAACTAAAATTTGCATTCCAATGTAGCATTCTACAACTCAGCATAGACCCAGGCAAGCTCTTTATTAACTATTAGTTTCCCAAAGGGAGAAATGATGGTAAAATAAATTACATTCACAGGAAATTTTTCTTATATTTCTTACTATTGTAGAATTGTCTGGTGAGGAAAGCTAGCAGTGATCTTAAGGGAGAGACCCCACATAGGGTCACATGAGGGAAAAGGGAAATATATTTTTGTCACCATGTCACTGCTCCCTGTTGATGTCAGCTTCTCAAACACTTGACCAGAAAGAGCTAATTAAAGGAGAGTTTATTTCCCACTTACAGAATCCAGGGGAAGAACCATCAAGGGTGAAAGCAGCTAGCTCACTTCCACAGATCAAAGAAGAGAGACTTCAATCAGCCAACAAACACCACAAGAGCATAAACAGAGAGAGATTCAAACTTCTCTTACTCCACCTTCCACTAGACTCAAGATCCACCCCAAGTCACAAACCTCTTCCCCAGTAGGGCTCTGCCAACTGGGGAGTCAAAATTCAAGCCTCTGTCTATGTGGCCACACATTTAATACACTACATTGGTGAAATTTGGCTCTTCTGTATTGATTACTTTTACATAACAAGCTAATCTTAAAACACAACTGTAGATCGCTTTATATTACATAAGTTTTGTTTGGATACCACAGGAAGATGAATATAGGCAGCTTGTTCAATCTTGGGAAAACAGTGTCAGTAAATGCGTCACCAAAATTGCTAATAATCCACCACAAAATGTTTGTTTTAAATTTCTCACTTTGGAGCTCTAGTAGTTTAGAGGAAACAAACTCCAGACATATGTGCCACCTTGTACATCTAGCTTATTGTGGATACAGGGAAATAAAACTCAGGTTCATTTGCTCTCCAGGCAAACACTTTAACTGCTGAGCTACCTCTTCAGTCCCATTCCAATGAAGTTTTAAAAATATATACTTATGAGATGAGAGAAAGAGAGAGAGAGAGAGAGAGAGAGAGAGCTATTATCAGGGACCCTTCTCACTGTCATGTGACTGGCTTTACTTGGGTATTAGGAGATTGAACCTGGATTGACTGGCTTTGCAAGCAAGGGTGTTTCCTCTGAGTTATATTCACCTGGAACTTTAAAGAGAAACAGAGATGCTCTACCTAAAAGGATTGGCGGTTGGGAGGCTTATTCAAATGTCAAATAATGTAGTTTCCCAAAAATTCCAGGAACTTTTCTCTCTAAATTTTCTAATTTAAAATTATAAATAGTTGACAATATCAGCAGAAATACCTATGATTCTTGAATTACCACAAATTAGATGCTGAGACAAACACCCAACAGGAAGTAGATTATGGGAGGAAAAGTATTATTTCTGGTCTACAGTTTTGACAAGGAAGTTTTATAATGGTAGAAAAAGCATGGCAACCAACTATTCATACATCAGCCAAAAAAAGAGAGAAAATCAAAGTCTGATTATTACTGTCCTTAAGTTTCCTGATATATTTTGTAAGCAAAGGAAAAATGAACAGCCAACAAAAAATGGGCCTGCCCACCTAGTAAATGCCTACTTATAACCTTATTGAGGTGGGCTTTATCTTTAGGCTCAGGTGAGCCAAAGTGTTGCTTATTGGTCTGGGCTAGAGGCTGGCTCAAGAAGAGGTCAGCATGATGCCAAGTTTAAGGCTGAGCTTAACCAATCACAATGACAGGATCAAGTCTAAATTCTAGGAAAAGGAAACTCCCTCCTACGAGAGGCTCAGATGTTTATGAAAAATAGAGATCTAGGTAACTCCTTTGTCAAGAGATAAGGAAAGAAGAGCTTCTACTCTGGTCTTTACTAAACAGGAGACTGTAAGGGCAGATTTAAGGACATTGCTGCTTTTTACATTCCTGGCCCATTCACCATAAACTACCAAACAAAACTACATAATTCCCTCTCAAATCTTCCATCCAACTTCAAATTCTTCACCTCTATTAATAGTTTTGATCACTTAAACATTTCATTTTTATAATCTGATTAGAATTTACACACCACCATCTCTGCTTATGGATGATTTATCAATACTAGGCAGTCTCTATATAGACCAAAAATGAAAATCGTAGGATGAAGTTATATCCCTTGTCATGGATCGTTACCACCTCATTTTTCTACTTAAAAATGATGTCAGTATTTTCAGTTGTAAAATTAAAAACAACATTTAAATATTAATTTTAGAGCTTATTAAAGTTAAATACTGTCACAATTCCTTACACAAGACCTTAAGAAAAAAAGAAGGTAAGATTATGCCTTTCTGAATTATGGGTAACAAGTGGAAACTTTTCTCATTGGTAGTCTTTTTCACTGTGGTACCCTCTTATAAGTAAGATATATCAGAAATACAAGTGAAGAGCTAGGTAGATGGCTCAATGTTCAAAGGCACTTGCTTGTACAGCCTGCTGGCCTGGGTTCCATTCCAAAGCATCATATGGAATAGTGGTACATGGGTCTGAAATGTGTTTAAAGTGTCAAGCGACCCTGGTGCACCCATAAACACACACACATGCATAAAGATAAATACATAAATAAAATAAACTAAAGAAATACATGTGGGGCTGGAGAGGTGGCTCAGTAGTTAAGGCACTTGCCTCAGGTGTCTAAGGCCCTGGGTTCAATTCCCCAGGTCCGACATAAGCCAGACCCATGAGGCCAATGTGTGCTCTCTTCTCTCTGTCTCTCTCTCACACTCTCTCTTTCTCTTTCTCTCTCTGTCTCTGCTTGAAAATGAATAAATAAAATTAAAAAAAAAAAAGAAATACATGTGGACATATTTGTGTCTCAACAACATCAGAATTTATTGACCAGCAATATATCCACAAGCGACAGCAAGTTAATTAACTTTAATTCATTAAGTACTAACAAATTCACTCGTTAGTTTGGAACACTGACAGAAATTCTTTCATTTTAATTTAATGATTAATATTAATGCATTGTGCTTCATGTAAGTTGCAGAATGGTATTTGAAGGGTTAAAGAGTCTGCAGAGTCCAAGAGGACAAAGTAGGCAAGCACAGAGAGCTGACAAGATTTAAGGCACATCACTGCAGGTTTACAGAAGATATTAAGCAAGTCAAATATTTAGTTGTTCCAGCCTGACAGGGCAGGTTCCACTCAAGGGTTGCTTTAAAGACAATGAAATTGTTCTGGACAAATTGATATGCAAATGATACTTGTCTGGAAGGGAGGGGACTGCTGAAGATTCTTTGGGCAAGAAGTTTGGTTCCTTAATGCAGGCCAAGAATGGTTTGATATGGATCGTGATGGGGGGGTGGCAATGTCCTATCACTAATTGGTCTGGTAGTTTTGAAAAGTACAAAGGCATATATATATATATATATATATATATATATATATATATATATATATATATATATATATATATATATATATATATATATATATATATATATATATATATATATATATATACTCACATGCCCTTTTTCTTCTTACTTATTTTTTAAAATCATATGTGGTATTTTATTACTTGCCTATATAAGTTATAAATTTGCGTTTCTTGGTATTCTGGATTTATGGTGACTGTTTACTTGCTTGGACAACATGTGAACTATGCCTCACAATTTGCACACAAAATAGACCAATAGCTGTTTGGTTAAATAGAGTCTCTCTAAGCAAAATACAGCCCCAAAGCTACTGCTTTATCCAATATGAAGTGGCTTGGATATCCACATACTTCAACAACACTAAAGAACATAGACCCCTCTTTTCTTTTAGATTCACTAGGATTTAGTGTATATGTTTATTTACTCTTCAAAATATAGTTTGAATACCACACACAATGACTTCTGTAGTCTCCTTGTATTCTGTCTTTCTCCCCTTCACTCTTTCAGTGTTGAAGTTGATCCTAGACCCCATATATGATAAGCATGTACTCTATCACTGAGTTATTCCCCTGACTTTTTTTTACATTCCCTCTAAGTTTTTATTCTTCAACTTTTTTATTATTGGCTTCATAATGTTGAATGCATACAAACAACATCCCTTTAAACCTGAACACACCAGGTAATAGTATCTGTTCACCTATTATCAACTCAACATCATGATATGACTTCCTTTATCCTCTCCATTTTCTTCTTAATTTACATTTGATTTTTCTATCAGCTATACCTAAATTTATGTTCACTTCTAAGTCATTAACTAACTCAATGGATGTATTTGTTTGGAGTTGAGAAAGGCCTTTGAGATGCATATTTAATGAGTCATTCCATGTATGGATGCTATCTAAAGCATGATTACAGAGGATGCCTCATGATCATAAAAAATAAGAGAACCAAGGGCTGAGATTGGGCATTTGTATATTAAATTCAGGAAATAGATCTACAAGGAAAGTCCAGTGAAAGCAGAAGGAGAATGTGTTAACCTAGAAGTGTACTGAAGACATTTCTTCAAGGAGGTGTATGTAGCCAGCAGGGTTAAATAGAATGCTAAGGCAACCATATGACACCAGTAATTTATTATTGAAATTTTGCAAGATGAAAGACATTGGTGTTCATTATAAGCAAAATTTCCATAGAGTTTTGATGGGGGAAGAGGCTGATTAGAGTGGTTTTCAGAGAGAATTGGAGATGAAAACTTTGTGGCATGGAGTGTTAATCATTCTTTTAGAAAATTTGCTTCAACACAGAGTAGAGAGAATGAGTAACAACAGTGGGAGAAAGAAAACACAGTTATTTTAAGATCAGGGAAAACAGGGCAAAACTGATCCTTCTGTAAACCGATCCATCTGTAAACTGATCCATCCATAAGCTGATACATCTATAAACTGATCTATCTGTAAACTGGACCATCTATAAACTGATCCATCCCTAAACTGATGCATCTATAAACTGATCCATCTACAAACTGATCCATCTACAAACTTATCCATCTCTAAACTGATCCATCTTTAAACTGATCCATCTATGAACTGATCCATCCCTAAACTCATCCATCTATAAACTGATCCATCTCTAAACTGATCCATCTTTAAACTGATCCATCTATAAACTGATCCATCTATGAACTGATCTATCTCTAAACTGATCCATCTACAAACATGGTTATAGAAAGTGGGGGAAAAAAAGGATGAGGCAGGAAAAAGAGAATACCTGAAATGGTGCTGTTAAATCAAAAATGAGAATTGAGTGCCTAAGTGGGAAGTGTGGCTTCAGATGGGAGGTGGAATGTTGGTCATTAGAAGGAGGGGGTGAGTGGAAGCTTCTTTTGGCTTGACTAAGGTTTATCAGTGCAGTAGGAGGTAGAGTTAGCAAGCTGTGATTCTGTAAGTCCTGTGGGAAGACAAGATCTTGAATGCCAGCTCATGTTATTGCTCACACATTACAAGCAACTGAAGTTTAATATCAACAAACAAATTAATCCCAAAGTTTGTAGAATATAGGATATTTAGTACATATTTTGCAATTGAAAATGTTTTCAAAAAGAAAAAGAAATATATATCATAATTAGGAAGTTTAATCAATAGACCTGAATATTTGTTAGCAATTTATATCTAAAATGTTAGACTCTCTTTTTTAATTAATATCTTTAATATGAATAACTATATACATTGTATGAGCAAATCTTGTGATGGTGCCCCCACTGCCCTCCTCTCTGTCCCCTCCCCACTGGGTCCTTCCTCTGTGTGCACACTGAATCTGTCCATAGGATAGGGGGTTATGAACTGCTCCAGAGGGAGCCAGGTTTCTTTTTCCTTTTGTGCATTATTGCTGTTCTCCTCCTCCATGACTCTTACATTCTTTCTGTCCCCTCTTCTGCTCTGTTCCCTAAGTTATGGAGGGTGAGTTTTAAGTCTGCTTTGTTGTTGAGATCTTAAGTGTCTCTAGACTTCTGCTTTGTGTTGTGTTTGGTATCATTGGTTTCTGTCTTCATTGACCTTTTATGGGTGTGAAAGTTTGATTACATGTCCCCCAATAGAACTTATTATAATTGTTTTTATTATAATTGTGAATTTTCTCCAGCCTTCTGTCTGGAGGAGGTGTCACTTTGGCCTGGCCTCCTGGAGTCTGTCCCTGAGGTATTTCTAAATTGGATTCAAAATTCTAGGGATACATATTGAAAACAGCAGCCAGAACCCACATATGGCAATCCTGTTGTTTTGTGAGCTATATTGTGTGAGAGTGTGCTTGCTGTATTTTGAGGTAGTGGGCCTCTGTCTGTCTGCTTGGATCTGTGAAAGGGGGCCAGCCCTTTCCTTCATTTTTGGAACTTCCCCTGGATCTGTTACTTCAATAAATACTTTCCTCCCAAAACTGTGCCTGGTTTGGAGATTCTTCCCAGGGGCATGTGGCTGACTACGACAATGGGTTATCTGGTTTGATTCTCTTATTAGAGTGTGGAGAAAGGTGATATGTGGGAATTTATGTAAAATTTCATGAAGGTATACTGCTTTATGTAAACATGATAGTAATTATTTCTTTTTTTACAACAACTACTGGCATGCAGTCTGTAGAACTTGTTTTTGAACTCATGTTATTTGTGACAGAATATGATTATTTTGTAATACATGATCTTAAGTTTATAACTGCATTTTTTCTTTATTATCCATAATTAGATACATTGAATGAGCAAATAATGAGTTGATATTTCCATTTCCCCAGTTTCCTTCTTCCCTGCCCCCAAGCTTCTGGGTATCCTCCTCTGTGGGTAGTCTGGATCAGTCCATGTGATAGGGGGTTATGGATAGCCTAGGAGAAAACCCAATTCCATTCTATTTGTATGTTGTTACTGACGTTACTGAGAACTTCTAGGTCATAGTCAAGTATTGCTAAATAAGTCAACATGAATAGCCACAAGCCCATCAAGAACTCACCATATTGAAATTCTAGCACAAGACCGATGTATTTCACTAAGATTTGGAATGTTTCAGATAACTTTATGATCTTCTTAAGGACTAACTTATTTAAAAAATTGTCCCCCCCCAAAAAAAAAAGAAATGGTCAGTTACTTAAAATTTATTTTTTTCAAAAAAAATATTTTTTTCCATTTCTTCTAGTAAAAAGAATGCACAGTTGTAGTCTGATTCAATACTATTCTAAAAGATATTATGTTCCTGCCTCAGGCTCCTGAGTAGCAGGGAATGTAGGTATGCAGCCCATACCTGGATAATATCCCAATTAATTATATGGATTTTTTATTGTGTCATTTTTTTTTTACTGAAGCTTGACAAATGAATAAATATAGGATTATTCAACAAGGTCGGTGGAAAAACAGAATAAGCTACTGTGTGAGAGAGAACTGAAGAAAATCTGTTTATACTCATTACTTTCATCATTATGTATTGTATAATGTTTTAAGAAATATACAATGATATAGTGGTTTTCAGAAAGTAATTTTATCTCTAAATTTATGTTTAAAATTCTATGCAAAATTCAGTTGGATGTTAACTTTTAAAATATTTACTTGTTTATTTGCAAGCAGAGAAAGAGATCGTTAGTAGAGAGACAGAGGGAATGGGCACACCAGGGCCTCCAGCCACACTGCAAATAAACTCCAGAGACCTGTGCCAATATATACATCTGGCTTTATATGGGCACTGGGGAATCAAACCTGGGTCTTAGGCTTTGCAGACAAGCACCTTAACCACTTAGCCATCCCTCCAGCCTGCATATTAACTGTTGACTTCATTGATAAATAGACATTGGAAGTATAATAATTATAAGTAAAAACAGCTTAAAATAAGAATTTCAGAACAAACAATCAGATTTAGGGTACTTGCTTAGTAAAAAATATATGTAAGGTAAAATACAAAGTGTAAATTAATAGATATGATAAAACCTTGAGAATAAAATATTTTAGTGACTATGTATTTCTTTTACTTACTACTAGTTATTTGTCAAAGGGAGTCTGCTTACAATACTGATGAATTCTGAAACTACTATATCCTTATTTATGTTATAAATTATTACTCTACACTTGAATAATCACATTTTAATTAATAAATACTTCCTTCCAAATAAATTTTCATGGAGTTCTAAAATTTCACCTGGTACCTAGCCCAGTGGCGCATTCAATGTGCAGAGATGATTAATGGCATAAGGTCAACCACTTTCATCTTGGTATGCATTTGCTTGCCTCTTCAGTTCCGTCAAAGTCTGAACTTTGACAATTCCTTAGTCTCTCCCACTCTTTCATATTAATCAGTAACTATTGTTCTACTTTTGCACTTATTCTTTTTCATCACCATGGCAACCACTCAAGTGTTTTTTTTTTTTTTTTTCCAATGGCGCTTTACTTTCCAGGCTTGAAATTATATAGCTTTCCTAGATCATCTATTAGACTGATAGCCATTCATATATGTGTATATAGTCTAACATATACTTAGTAAGGATTAAAAAATAAAAGAAATTCCAGAAAGCTTATTATATATATCTGAAAAAACAAACTTGTATGCAAGAAATGCATTTAATCAACTTCACAAAATTAGACTATGTTGGCCCACAGTGTCTTCTCCTGTTAAATGGTTAGAAAATTCTACTTTTACTATTTGTCATTCTCTTGGTTCATTGCCTGATCCTTCTTGTGACTGTGTGAAGGAACTGAAAAGATTACATGGAGTAGAGAATTTATGAGAGATCAACTTGTACCAGGCGTGCTCTTAGATACCATTGCTGTGTTCTTAAAAACGTTCTGGTTACTCGTAGCATAATTTGCTTTAATTCCAGTCTTTTTAAACAGATGGCTTTTTTTCTCCTTGGTTCTGAGGACATTCTTTAGTATGATTCCCTCCCACAGGAATAGTTGCCTTCTCATTCTTTGAATTTGAACTGCTGTTTTCTAGTCCATCTGAGAATACCTCAAAGTAGGAGGACATCTTTATCTGTTGTGGATGTTGCACATTCTGCTATCCAGTTGAAAATTTCCCTCCATTATCAACTGCTTCCTACAAAGTCATGATTGAGCTTTATGATAACCAAATCATAACTTGTCTTTTTAATTTTTTTATTTTCTTCTCAACATTTAATAAAATAGATTATTTTAAAACAAGTATTTTATTATTTTACTTGTAAGTTTTATATTACATTTTATTACTTTACATTTTATTTCCAAGACATATTCTACATTTCTTATAATCTCTCTGGTATCATTTTTGAGTATTTCATTACCAAACATTATTTTATGCTTATAAAAATGGAGTTTTATTTTGTTCTGTATGTTTAGTACCAATAGAACTGTACATTATTTCTTAAAGCCCAAATATATATCACCAGAACAAAGCCTACCAATAATTTGAAAACTCAGATATCCAAATATCTACTGAATGTTTCTCTTTGATTGCTAATTGTTAATTTTTTTATGATCCAAGGTAAACAATCACTTATTTTTCCATTGCATTATTTCATAACCTCCTCTATTATTCAGGACAAACTACCAGAAATTATAATTTTTCTTATTAGGTCATATTCAATATCTCATTTGTACCAGTCAGCCACACACTGCTGGGATGAATCTCCAAACTAGGACCAGTTTATGGGAAGAAAGGATTTATTGAAGCTACAGATGCAAGGAAAGTTCCATAATTGTAAAAGAGGCTCGTCCCCTTTGACAAGGCCAAGCAGAGAGAAAACTGTATCACCAACACCACACACACAATAGCAAACAGGCAGGAGGGCCAAGGAGAGAATTTTTTTCCCTTTTATATAGCCTTATGGTGGGGTCTTACAACCCTTTCCCAGATTTAATGGCTGCCAGAGTCTCTGAAATTTCCTTTCTGCACTGCCCACACAGGAAGGGATGTTAATTTCCAACTTCCCTGAACTTCCTTACATCCTGCTCTCTAATGAGAGGGCTGACTTCCTGTGAACAACATCAGAGACCCACTCAAGATAATACAAAAGATCAAATTGACAACAAAACCTAACCATCATTATCACCCATCATAGAATGCTATCAATAAAAAATCATAATAAAATTCCTGGTGGGATGTTCTGGTATGGGTGTGAAAGGAAATGTAATCCCAAGTCCTGGCTGAGTGATTGGACTCAGGAACAAGCAGAGTCAAGTCATATATCTCATTAGAGTAGGGAGATAGCAAGAGCTGATGTGCAAAAGAAATAAGCGTGGTCACACCACAGGTGGGAGGAGGGTGAGATATGGGCAATATAATGTAAAAAAATTGAAAAGAATAATATAAATAGAAAATCCTTCTGATTATTCCTTGTATTAGTACTTCAATTATTGTTATTATTTTCAATGGGTTTGGGCACTTCTAAGCATTGTTATTGAAAAATAAGAGAAGAATGAATAACTTTGTTCTAAGACCTGAACCCTAAGTTAACCAATATTTTCAGTAAATATTCTGAGGATTGTAAACGTTATAAACCATTGAAAATACGTAAATGAGCAAGCATGTTTTTTTTTCTCAGTAAATTTTTATTTACACAAATAGTCAGATGCTTTGGGTTCATAGATAGTTTGCACACTTATTTATTTAATTATTTTTAGGTAGAGTCTTGTTTTAGCCCAAGATGACCTGGAATTCACTATGTAATCCCAGGGTGGCCTTGAACTCACATTGATCCTCCTACCTCTGCCTCTCAAGTGCTGGGATTTAAGGTGGGTGCCATCATGCCTGGCTAGTTTTCACATTCATATATTAAGCATTTTCTCACAAGAGAGAGAGAGAGAGAGAGAGAGAGAGAGAGAGAGAGAGAGAGAGAGAGAGAGAGAGAGAGATTCATTGTCTCCAACACTCCTGGCCTTGGTAATACTCCCAGTTCCTTCCAAAGAATGTTCTTTGCTTAGGGAATGAAAGTACTATCACTTGTTTTGAAACAGAGAAAGCATAGGCAACCTGAAGCATTGCTGGGACAATGCTCTATGACAGACATGTATACCCAGCCCCCTAACTTCAGATTGCTAAATACAAGATTCCCATTAACACTGTCTAGCAATTATTTACTTACTTTACTGACCTATTTGACTTTTTCATCATTTTTAGTGAATATTTTCTAATCAGTTCCTTTTCTCCTCTTGTTTTCTTTTTGCTTCCCCTGGTTAGCTGGAGATCAAACTTGAGGGTAATTGTCTTGTATTGTTTTGTATCCATCTGTAGTAATATGATGGGTTTACTCTTAAAAGACATTAAAATCTGAACTTAATTATGGCTGAAAAGCAATGAGTTGGACAAAGTAGGTGAAGAAGTAGTTATAATGATGAGGATTTTTTTTCTTTTTCTTTTTCTTTTATTTTTAAGTGACCTAGACCTCATTCTGTAATCCCAGGCTGGCCTCAAAATCACAGCAATCCTAACTCTGCTACTCAAGTGCTGGGATTAAAAGTGTGTGTCATCACTCAAGCTTAAAAAAATTTAAATAGGGTAAATGAGAAAAGAGACAGGCTTGGGGAAATAATCTTAAAAGGCAGAAAAAAAGATCTTTGGAGGAAGTAATGAAATTGCTTTACTACAACCACCTTTCCTGGTAGTAGAAGAATCTTTCATTTGGCCATAGCCAAGAATGACGGATGTGGACTAGCTGTCAGACTCATTGCATTTGGGGTATTCTTGGAGAGAATAGCAACCTGAATATTGACATTACGGTAAGCATGTCTGGTAAATAGATAGTGAGAAATTGCATTACTAGAATCTTATTAAAGGTAGCTAGGGCAGGGAGGTTATGGCACTCTCAGGTGCTGCAATGTAGTCTCTTCCCATCCAAGGTTCACCCTTCCTCCTTCTAAGAAAAACCAATATAGATAATTCTTATACTAAGGCTGCATGTCTTTTCTCTCTTAATCTCTAATTTCAAATCATTGTTGACTGTCAAAAATTTGTTAATAATTGTATTTAATCAGTTATATTCATTAATGCATTTTTGAAATATAAATACCATAGTTTAGTAAAAATAAATGATCCTAATGATTTATACAAAGAAAAGTTAAAATCCAAAACAATTGTATTAACTTAGATAAATATGGTCTACCATAACATTTTACTCTTATCTGTTCCATCAAGAAGTGGTCGGGAATGACTAATAAATATTTATTGTAAAATGTTATTGGAGGTTTCATATTTAACCACTCCCATATGATTTTGAAGTTCTCAGAGATTCCCTTCAAGCTGCCAGAGATATTTCCTTAACATTGATCTTCACCACCTAAGAGAAAGAACACTTTCCATGCTCAAGACAATTGCTGTAGTTCGTTTCACATTCAGAACCTTCCAGAAGTACATGTGAGGCAAGCATGTTAACTGCCCATTTCAATTTAGTCTGTAATTTATCATAAGGATTACGTATAATATGTAATAGCATTGTTTAATAGACCATTTCATAGATTTGATATTTTCTTCAGCAGATTTTTTAACCTGGAAGTACACTAGATTTGATGGATGTAATATCTATTTATCTTATCAAATTTAATAATTTCTTTTAAATAAAATATACCAGCACAAGGAATCGGCACATTCCATGAGGCATGCAGCACCCAACTGAATGTTTGTAACAATCTTTAATTTGTATCACACAAGTATTTTGAAGGAAAAGGATGTGGTAAAATCAATTTTTCCTTTAAGCACTTTTTACAAATTGGATTTGATATTAAATAGTAAATGATGTTTCACATTACTAAAGATTATTCATGATTCTTTCATCAAATTAAAAAATGTTCAAAAGAAGAATAATGTATAAATGTGTAGAATCTCAAAAATGTTTATCCTAGTAACTGATCTATCATCTTTTTCCTTATTGATGCAACACATAGCTTACTTTTACTTAGAAATAAAATGGAATGGCACTGGAGAAATGGCTCAGCAATTGAGGGCAGTGCTTGAAAGATCTGCCAGCATGGGTTCAGCTCACCAGTACTCATATAAAGCCTGATGCAAAGGATTACCCAAGTATCTGAAGTCCGTTTGCAGCAGCAAAAGGCCTTGGTACACTCATTCTTTCTTGCTCTCATTCTTTCTCTCTCTTTCTTTCTCTCTCTCTCTTTCTTTATCCCTCTTTTCAAATAAATAACTAAATAAAATATAAAATAAAAAGGTTATTAACACTAATTTGTTTGTATTAACTAAAATTAATAATTGACAGAAATCAGCCTCTTATGGATGTCATCCTTTAAAAATATTTATTCTTGCATATATACCTATAAGCACAGATGTGAGAATTTAGATTTTAAACTTTTTAAAATATGAAAAAATATTTTGAAACTATTTACTAATAGTAACTCATAATTTTGTTTATTTATTAAGTTTTGGGTTTTTTTTAATTTTCAATGCCTTTTTCACTCTTTCAACAATATGGTTTGTCACAGACAAGTAGAAGCATGTGTACCTTAAATCCACCAGTATCAGCTACATAATTTGTGGTATTAGTGCAAAGTCTATGTTCAAAATTACTAAGAATTTTGAAATACAACAGCAAATCACTACACTAATAGTATTCTATCTGAGACTAAGACTCTGCTCTGAATATAGAGACCATACATCTAGAAAACACATTCAGCTATTCACATACTCTACAGGAAACAGTGTTATCTTTAAATTTCCATACAATTGAATCAGTTTTGATTAAAGATAAGTGGAGACTGGAGAAATGTTTCAGTGAATAGAGTGATTACTGCACAAGCAGGAGAACCCCAGCACACACATAATAGCAGGAGTGACAGTCACCTGTAATCCCTGCCCCCCAGATAGATAGAGACAAGGGATCTTCTAGAGAAAGTAGGCTTGCTAGATTTGCTCAATCTGCAAACTCTGGGATTGAGAGAGTGACTTGCCTGAGTAAAATATAAAAGTAAAAGATAATGCAGAGACCAATGGGGGAAGACACCTGCCATCAGTGTCTGGCCTGCATATGCATACACACATGCATGGGCACCCACTGGTGCACACACACACACACACACACACACACACACACACACACACACACACACCTGCATTAAGTATACACACACATACAGACACCATACACATGCTTTAAAGAAAAGTATGAATAAAATTACTAATGACTTAATGGTTACTGGCTTAAGTGTAAGTCCCCAAGTTACAAAATTACTGGAAGAAAACAGAGAAATATTTCACAGTATTGGCTCAGGCAAGATTGATTAGAAAAATCACAATTTCTTGCCTTTTAGACACTCTCTTTTGCTGACTTTCCATCTTTCTTCAGTGAAAGATCCTCACAGTATTGTCCTTTTATTCTCTGGGAAAGTTCAACTATTTTTATGGTGTAAACTCTCTCCTCATAAAACTATAGTATAGAAAACACAAAGGACAATTTCCTGTCAAATTACCCGATTCTCCTTTTCTAACATTACATTTAGAACCACATTACTTTTGGATCCTAATATATAAAATTTATAAGCATCCTTAAACACATTTTCCAACTTCACTTGAGTTTACTAAACAGATTAGAATAGGCATTACATTTAAATTCCTTGACATATATCCTCAGGGGAAAAGTTCCCATGGGTCCTTTTAGAATTTTAACAAAGAGTATACATTTACTATATCATTTTCAATGTTATTATTTCATGTACAGGTATATTGTTCTGAAACATCTGTAGAAACTTTGTTTCATTCATCATTGAAAGTCTTCAGAATTTCAGCTATGAAAGATTGATGGAGATCCATAAAAACAAATAATGAATGATATTAGGATGGGATACTTAAGTGAAAAGCAAAGCAGAAAAGAACAATGCATTATTTATCCTGAGTAGTATACATTTTATCAATATTATCTCCTTATCAATAATAAATAGAAGTTAATAGGCATTTACCATGGAGTTGTGGGCAGCAATCAGTCATGGAGGTGAGTCAATACCTCTGTATTTTCCCTTCCACCCTGTGGCTCTTACAATCTTTCTGCCCCCTCTTCCGCAAAATTCCCTGATCTTTGGTGGATGTGTTTTAATTCTACCTTAGTGTTGAGCTCTCTGCAGCCTCTGGATTTCTGCTTTGGTACGTTATGAAGATCTTCAGTGTCTATCACCATCACCCTGGTGCAGGCTCTCAGTTTCACCATGGAAGCAGCACTCTTGCTCATCTCGCCAATTCCTCTGTGGTTTCACCTGGGCCCCAGCTGATGTGCAATTGGTCGCTCTTTTCCTGATAAGGGGTCAATTATCTTCTCTTGTCTTGTTGAGAAGGGCCATCAGTGGAAGATGGGAAGGGAAGAGGGAAATGATCATATCAACACATCATGTGTCTCTACAAAGTTTCTACTTACTAAAAAAAAAAGTAGCAAGTTATATTATAAAAAGAAATACAGTTAATGGTACTGCACACTAAAGGGATGATTCTGTTTAAAAGTTTTCTTTGGCAGACAGGCATCTTTAATCCAAGCACTCAGAAGACAGGTAGGAGGACCACTGTGAGTTCTAGGCCAGACTACATAGTGAATTCTAGGTCAGCCTGGGCTAGAGCGTAACCTGACCTTGAAAAATCACAAAACTGAAACTGTTCTCTAATGTTTGCATTGAATTATATGCCATCAGCAAATAGTGTTAAATGACCTGCAAAAGCCATTTTGTAAGATTGAGATTATGTGCAGCTACTGTGCAAATGGCCAAAACACATGTTCTGTCAGTACTTCAAAAATTTTTTCTGTGGCCATTCATACCAATATTAGCAAGGATGATGAAAGAAATCCAGCTTACATTTCCTCCAATCCAGCTCAATATGTAAATAAGTGTGAATCCATTTCCTGTCAATATATAATAAGTAAAAATTAAGTGGAATCCTACATGATTAGATGTATGGTCAAAGGAATAAAATATCTTGTTAAAAAAGTAGAGAGTTAAACATTTACTATGCACTTGTTGAAAATGCATATCTAATGCTGTGATCTGAGCAAAAACTATAGAAAATAATATTACTCATACTATTGTTTGCAACTGTTTGTTCTTGACTGTGTTGCTATCCTGTATGATTCCAAGTAAAATGTACATTTTAGGGAAGGTACATAGAATCTTACAGTCAGAACAAAATAGATGCCTTCAGTCTTCTTGCTTAACAATATAAATTAATATTCAGAGAATTAAAATACTTTTGAAAATCATGTAAATTTTGTCAAAGTAGTCTGAAAGTGCCAAATTGAACCCCCCCCACCACATAGACAAAGGTTCATCTTTCAAAAGTCAAAGGATCCTATAATATGCTTGAACTAAAGAAGTTCTCATAAACACGACTTGTGGAAAAAACAGCAAAGTGGAAAATGCACAGCATAGCAAGCCACACAACTCTTTCCAGTAACCTGACAGCCAATCTGCAGGGAGGAGACTTCCAGTTTAGCACCAGCTTCTCTTATCACTGCTAAATACTCCAACAGCATTAGAAGCTTACCATCTTGTTCTGGTGGGCAACCATAGCCTTGGCAATGGCTTATACTGTCTGGGGTATCAGGGGCCTTCCTGGCCAATAACTATCTGGAAGGTATCCCAACCCTGGCAAGTACAGGTTTTTTTGTTTTAATAATGATCTATGACTTCAGGGTTCAACATTATCCACCACTACAAGATACTTCTGTCCAAATTTTCTTTATATATATATATATATATATATATATATATATATATATATATATATATATATATATATATATATATATATATAACTAAGTAGCAAAGAAGTAGGCTTCTTTATTGCTGATACATAAATCTTAACTTTTAATTAACCCTCTTCACATCCCCTCCTCTTCACCAGAATACTGGGAGAGTAGTGTTGAAATTCCATAATTTCTGAACAAAGATGGTTGTAAAAAATGTGTGTTATTTATGTTTAATTGATTTTGGATGTTTTGCCACTGTTAAAGCTTAAATAAAAAAATATCATCCACAGACTGATTTTTAAATGATTGGTTCAAAGCTGGTGAAGACATTTTGGCATGTTTTGGAAACTTCGGGGTGTAAGCCTGGCTGCAAAACACAGTAGTAGATACTTTAGAATATTGTCCTCCCAAGGACTCCCAAGTACATTATAACTGATCATTTCCTCGTCCCCAGCCAGAGACTTTGAGACATGGTCCATGGTTATGGGATTGATGTCCCCTGTCAGCCCTCATGCACAAGAATGAAATTTGGTTAAAGTATATGGTATCAAGTAACTATGGAATAAACCCTCAGAAATTGTGAGCCAAAATAAGTTTTTCTCCTATATGTTGTATATGTCTTATAATTTGACCAGTTTGATAACAGCAATGAATAGTAATGCAGGTAGGTCAATATTTATTGAGTTTTTAGATTTTTCTCTACATCTTTTATAATATTTTCTCTGCGTTTTTATAATATTTTCTCTAAATTTTATAACCTTTTTTCTGAGTTACAAGATTGTGGAATGGAAGTGTTGCTCAACAAATATTCAGTTACTCTATATTCAATATGTGTATTATGCCTGAAAATCATGTCTTCAGGCTTAAAAGTCATTCACATTGCAACAAAAAAGCTCTTTGATAGAATTCATTTAAAATTGTTCAGAGTTCTGCCATAGCCAGCATATAAAAAGAAATAAGCATGCCTTAATTTCAATATACATAACCGATTAAAATAAATTTATTAATTTACCTATTGTATATAATGCAATGGCACATAATTCCTTAAAACAGAAACAAGCATGAATGGCCAAAATGATGGTTTGTTTCATGGACACTTTAAAGCAAAATTACATTAACAATAATAAAGCATTCATCTCTTTACTTTTCACTTTCAAAGTGTGATCATACCTAAAGCTATTATTGCAAAATAAATAAATAAATAAATAAATAAATAAATAAATAAATAAATAAAGGATTGCTTCCTTTTTACCAAGAGCTTCTCAAATCTTTGAAATTTAAGCAGACCTTTTCTGAAATGTCTAGCATTTCAGCATTCTTCTTCAAGGCTCTCAAACTTGAATTTGTGAAAGAAATAATTATGCTAAAAGAGCAATTTGTTAGCATTGAGTTCGTTGGAGTGTGCACATAATCATAATTACAGAAGTCAGCTCATTGGTAAATAATTTCATATTCTATTTTTTTTATTTTGTGGAAATGACACTGAATACCTACTTTCCAAGTATCTCTCTGAATAATTGGTTGAAACACTGAAATCTTTCTATATTACACTGCTTTGAAAGAATTCATCAATATTTGAGATGAAAAATTAATAAAATTTGTGGTTGGTTGATTTAAATGTTACTTAATTTCCAACTTTAAAATAAGCCATCAAAAGGTCTTTGAAGCATACTTATGTGTGCACAGGTGCTAACGTTTCTCTTTCAATCTGCTCCAAAGACACCACAACATACAATCCAAGGTCAGATCATGTCTCTCTATGGTTACATGTTCATTACTGATCAAGGCTATTTTCAACTGAGCTATCAATCTAACTATCATCAGAATGTAATCATGTTCTAAGAATAGGATATGAGTTTAGACAATGATGTACATTACTAAATCATCTACTTCAGACACGAAGCGCTTTAATTTGCAAACGAGATCTTCATAGATGGAAATGAAAGCTACATTAATAGACTCATTGCCTTGTTATTCAGAAAGGTCATGACAGGTTCTTCTTTGTTACCACATTCCTGAATTGCGTAAAAGAGATAATGCAGGTAATGCTTCCTCTATAATTATAGGTATCAGACCTTAAATATTAAAGTCAGCTGTTAGGATTTCTTAATTTATTAGCACAGCCAGACACTTTGTTATGATCTCAACACACCTATTTTCCCTTTCTCTTCATGGTTAAGCTGACAATATGGTTTATTATTCATACCACGACACTTCTGCAAACAATTTGGGATGATATAACTGCAGTGACACAATAGGCAGTAACTGAAATACTAAGAAACCCAAGCCTAATAAGAACCCACCATCATACATTTAGCTTTAAAATGTTTAACCCATGTAGCTCTGCCCTCCAGGGTTCAAGACCTGCCTTCTAGATAACACATTGCAAAATAGCAATTACCAGAAAGCAGTCAAAATATTACCATGATGGACAGTCTAAACAGCCTTAAAGTAATAGTAAAATCTTAAATTATAATGAGGGAGCTCTAATAGAGATTGTTTAAAACCTCATCCACATCAGAAGTATACTCTGAAATCTCACACACACCACTAGTGCATCTCAGCACTTCTCTGCATCACCAGTGTGCTCTGAAACCTCACCTGCCTTGGTAATGGACCATTAAATAGTTCTTATTAAAATGCTTGAGACCATAGCTATGAGTAGTTTTAGTATTCTGTCAGGTTCTCCACAGTTCCCAGAGATAACATGCTCTGTTACACACATTGTTTTATGTTATCTCCATTTCCCCACTCCTTTCCTTCAAGCCTGTTGAAAGCCAGATGATGCCTCATCCAATTAATTACTTCTGCCTCACTTCAAATCTTATCTCTCTCTCAGATTTTACTCTCAATGAAGGTTGCCTCAACTTTTCTAAAAGGGAAAATAAGAGGTAAATGTTAATGCTGTTTAATTGCTTTCCAAATATTTTAAAGAGAAAATAACTATTAAAATGGCAGAACAGCAAAAATTCATAAAGCTGTAAGGTGTTTCTTTAGCCTATTAAACAAAAAGGTTGTAATTTCTGTCAAGAGTTGGGTTTTAGCTAAAGATGTTACCCCACTCTACCCTAGGAAAATTTTATAATTTATTCATTTATTTTTATTAATTCATTAATTCATTCATTTATTCAACTAAGTTTATTACAGTTCAGCTCCAGGAATACAAAGTGTAAGAAGAGGATTTCTACGTTGCACTCCTGAAGGAAAGATAAAACACAGGACTGCAGACATAACTTAATGGTACAGCACTTGAATAGCATGTATGAGACCCTATGTTCAACTTCCAGAACCTCCAGAAAGAAGGAAAATACAGGATAGAGTAACTGAAAATTCTGTTAGGCCTGGTTCCTCCTATTTTTCTTCCGGAGTGTTCATTGTTGCTTGGTTTATATTGAGATCTCTGATACATTTAGAGTTAATTTTAGTACATGGTGAGAGGAGTGGGAATATTTTCATTTTTCACATGTTTTAATCCAATTTTTCCAGCACATTTGTTATAGATGCTATCATTAGCCCATCGTATATTGGCACCCTTGTCAAAGACCAAGTAAGTAAAGTTACTTGCATTGAAAACTAGGTTTTCAATTCTATTCCACTCGTCTGTCTGTCTGTTTTTCTTTCAATACCAAGCTGTTTAGTTACAACAGCTTTGTAGTATGATTTAAAGTCTGGCATGATGATACCTCCTGAGTAAGTTATTTCTTTCTTTCTTTTTTTCTTTAATTTTTTTATTGTCCATAATGAGTTACAACATTTAGTGGGCAAACAATGAGTTGTTATCCCCAATTCCCTACTGCCCTCCCCTCCCCTCTCAACTGGATAACCTCCTCCATGGGTCATCTGGATCAGTCCTTGTGACAAGGGACCATGGATAGCCTAGTATTCAGCCAGGTTCTCCTGTCCATACCTCTGGATAGTCTCCCCCACCACGGCTCTCACAATCTTTCCGCCCCCTCTTCTGCATAGTTCCCTGAGTCGTGGTGGATGAGTAGTAAGTTTGCTTTAAGGTTGTGAGTTTAGGGGTCTTTGTGTCGAAAATCGTTGGTTTCTGTTCCACTGGCTAATCCTGTGTTGATTTAATGGCTGTGGCTGTGGGCCCCTTGTTCTTCTTGTCTTTCTCTGCGGAGTTCCATTTGGATCCTCCATTGTATGACTGTGGTGGCCCCTCTCTTGCCAGAATCTCAGCTATCAACCTGGTCAGTTGGTAGGGTTAGATGAGCCCCAGCTCTCTTGCTGCATCCTGAAAGATACAAACACAATCTCCATCAGAGAGTGAGATCAGTATAGGTTAACAAATATACACAATTTTGGATTACCAGGATTCTATTTTTAGTAGCCTCCCTATCAATTTGTCCCATAGTTCATCTTGTCTTGGGAGCCTAAGAGTATGGGATCCGGTGCCTAACGCCCTGAATCCCAAGTTCCAGACAAGGGGACCCCCTCACTAAGTGGAAAATTGGCCGAATTGAAAGCTGTTGATTGTCTCCCCCAGGCCCAGGCTCCTCCATTACACAAGTGCTCCTTTCTTGGTTCGCTGCTCACTCCTATTAGGAGTTGTGGTCAGCCTACTCATATCCACCAATTGTGTTTCCTGTCAGTGGTCTCTGTTTAGTCCAGCTGTCGTTGACCATTTCCCCCTGGTAGCCTGTGCAGTGCCTTCCAGCACTACACTAACTGCCTTCTGGGGGCTGGATACCATTCCGGACATTGAAGGCTTTCTCGATGCTGATCGATGCAGTCTGTGGTTTCTTCAGTAACAGGGTTTTGCCTCAGGCCTGGG
>PVHP010020528.1:0-30532 GCA_004024765.1 Zapus hudsonius | reverse complement strand
AATGACAGATGAACAAGGGACCTATAACCACAGCCATTCAATCAACAGAGGATAGGCCAATGAGACAGAAACCAAGGATTTTCGACACAAGGACCTCTAAGCTCGCAACATTAAAGCAGCCTTATTACTCACCCACCACGACTCAGGGAACTGAGCGAAAGAGGGGGCAGAAAGATTGTGAGAGCCGTGGTGGGGGAGACGGTCCGGAGGCATGGCACCCATCAGTAACAACTGACTTGGGCCAGGAAGACCGGGATGAGTACTAAGATATACAGGATCCCTTGCCACAAGGACTAATACAGACAGCCCACGGAGGAGGATATACAACTGATCAGGGATGGGGAGGGGGGGAATTGGGGAAGTCGGGATAACAACGCATGGCTTGCCCACTAAATAATGTAACTCATTATGGACAATAAATATTAAATTAAAAAAAATAAATCAAAAAAAAAAAAACAACCAACAAAAAAACAAAACTTCAGTTTGGATCAGGACCCAAAGTTTACCAGCAACCTTCCTTCCTTCGTTTAGCCCATTTTTCTTGTTCATAAACCTTGATTGGGAGGGTGCATTTGGACTGCCCACTTGGTTGGATTAAGAACCTAAGGATTAGTGACACCCACCTATGGGTGTGTCTGTAGTGGAGTTTTCAATACAGTTAGATTCTGAAGTCTCTGAGCCAATCAATAGATTAATTCCTGGATAGATTCATAATATGTTGGCATTATTGGGAGCTAGGGACTACTTTAAGGAAGTAAGTCACCACGGAGTCCTACTCTTTGGGGGTTATATCGTGCCTTGACTTCTTCATATATATACATATGTATATAACATATATAAACATATATATATATATGTTTCCAGTCTGTAAAGAAGATCCTATACCACCACCACGATATTTTCTACCAATGCCCAAGGGTCCAATTGACCATGGACTGAACCCCATTAAACTGTGAGCTCAGATGACTCCTCTCTTCAACTTGTTTCTGCCAGGCATTTTGTCATAGTGACAAAAAAATCTAAATAATTGAATGAAAATGATACCTGCCCTTTTCAGAAGCTATGAGAATTTAATAGGCCACTATGTCTAAAGGTCTTAATGATACATCTGGACAGATGTTCGGTAAATGGTACCTCAAGCTCTTTCTTTCCAGCCTGGAACAAACAAATGTGTAGGCATTTTACTACTGATCATAACATTAATGACAGCAGCAAGAAGAATCCCACTAAAACCAAGCTGCAGCCTCTCGCTGCTAATGCTTGCTATCTCTCCTCAAATCCCGTTTTTAGTTGTTAACTGATTTGACATGACTAGCCTTGAAAGGCCTGCCTACATTCTTTCCTTTACCCTTTGTTCATTTGAAAAGAAGATGAAGAAAGTGTCCCTCATTAAAGTTTGTCCTGCCCTGTGAAGGGCACTGGATACAAGGATTATACTTCAGCTGAGGACACACAGAGCAGGAAAGCTTGACTAATTATGTTACTAATTACTTGAAGCATCTTCCATTTGACAATATAATTATGCTAGAGTGGGGTGAAATATCTCAGTTACTTAGGAAAAGTAAAGCCTGAGCCCCCACGCTTGCCTTTTCAGTTACTCAAGCTGGATTCTAAAACTTTTTCTCCAATCAGAAAATTAGGCTACATCTCTCTTAGATCGTGAAAGCATACATCATATCTGTTAGTTTTCCTTTTACGGACAATATTTTGGTGGGAAAAATAAAATTTGTTTT
Source organism: Zapus hudsonius (assembly GCA_004024765.1). Classification (NCBI taxonomy): domain Eukaryota; kingdom Metazoa; phylum Chordata; class Mammalia; order Rodentia; family Dipodidae; genus Zapus; species Zapus hudsonius. Next base: position 28,799 of record PVHP010020528.1, on the reverse strand, counting down.
TTTAAAAAATTGACTTCACAATTGTCTATCCAAATACTCTATTGTCCTTGGTCAGGGTTCAATTCTTAGACGATTCTCCAGCAGAGAATCTTTAGGAGTGTTCCAGAAGGATCTGGAATGTGAAAGCCAATACTGATTCTTTCTTGTGGTCAGGGCTTGAGCACACCACAGTTGCAGGAGACATCATTGCTGAGATGCCTGAGATTACTCGGGTTGGTGCAGAAGTTCAGAGGTAAGAGTCAGCGAGAAGAGGGGCATCGGGATGTGCAGGTGGGGTCCTCATCAAGCACTTGTAAGGCTGTCTGAACCCCGGTTTCCTGTGGGTGAGCACCTTCATGCTCAGAGGATGTTCTCAGAGACATCAGCATCACCTGGGGTCTTGTTAGAACTGCAGACTCTCCGATCTCTCCAAGACTTAGAGCATTCTAGAAGAATCCCCAGGAGATTCATGTATCCTTGGAAATTTAAGAAGTCCATGGGTATCCTATATACCCTCATGTGCCCCTTCCTCAAGAGTACTAAGATATCCAGGATCCCTTGCCACAAGGACTAATACAGACAGCCCACGGAGGAGGATATACAACTGATCAGGGATGGGGAGGGGGGGAATTGGGGAATTCGGGATAACAACGCATGGTTTGCCCACTAAATAATGTAACTCATTATGGACAATAAATATATATTTAAAAAAAAAGAGTCTCAAGTTAGCAAAAACACTACTGATTTCCCCTTCTGCTCCAAAATATCCACTAGAATTCTCCTCTTCGTTAACTGCCATCAAGGGGCCAATCCCGCAGCTCCTTCCTTCCAGATATGTATAGAAAGACTTCGACAGACCAAGTCACTGGCAGACACGTGCCATCTCCGATTGATTAGCTCTACCTATCTGCTATATTGATTGATTGGATCAAAGGTCATTAGACAGGAGTATTGGGAGTTCAATGCCAGCCTAGGCTGCATAGTGAGACCCAATTCACCAGACCTGGGTTCTTGACTACAGTCTCGCTGTTTTTCATCTATAAGATAAAGATTCTTACTGAGCTTGGACCACCAAAAGTCCTTCTCACCAAGATGCCCCTTAATCACATTGTTGCAGTCAGCTTTCTAGTTGCTGCACAGGAAGAACCCAAACAAAATTGGCTTGTAGAGGAATGGGTTTATTTGGCTTAGGGACTCGAGGGGAGACTCCATCCTGGCAGGGAAAACGATGGCATGAGCAGAGGGCTGGACATCACCTCCGCCACAGCACTGCAAACAGCCGCAGGAAGGTGTGCCAAATACTAGCAAGGGGAAGCTGGCTTATAACCCCCATAAGCCCACCCCCAACAACACAACTTCATCGAGGTTGTAAAACCCAAACTGCCATCAGCTGAGGATCGATCTATCAGAACACATTCAATTGTTTGTGGGGGACACCTGGATCAAACCATGACACACATCAATCCATGATCACGTGTGACTGGACCCTGTCTCTGCTTTGTGCATCACCAAAGTAGATTTCATTTCTTTGGCACAGCAATGCCAGCTTTACTTAGAGCACTCCCCATGGTCTGGTGGTGTTTGCAGGGGTGGAGAGGAGGAGAGGCTGCCTAGCACATTGGCCTGAAGCAGGGCCCCAGCCCTCCACCTCCACTGGGCATCTGTTTCCAATGAAGCTGCGGAAATTCCTGCGCCCACTCCTGCATGCTCCCCCGGCTGCCCTGCTCTCGCCTCCACACTGGGCGCTCCCCTCTGTGGGCTCTGAGTCAAGCCAAAACTCCCCATGTGTTTTCAAGAGCCAGAAAGCAGAACAAGGCGTGGTGTGCCGACTCCCCTGCTGGTAACTAGCTGCCAGCTTTGATTCTGTGAGGCTGTCTAAAGGTTCCTGAGAGGAAAATCCACCAGTAAGTGTATTTGAAGTTTGCCAGAAGGAAGCCTGGCCTCTAAGCACAGCTGTGGGTGGAGTTCTAAACCGAACCAGATAGAGAGATGTGGCTTAGAGACATCGCCCACATGTGTCCAGAAACTTCATGTTACTCTGGACAATGCAAAACAAAAGAACCAAAGGTGTCCAGAAAGTCATAAGCAAAAGGTGGTGATCCTCAGTTTGGGTCAATTTTGCCCTTTGTGTGGGCACATATGGCAGTGCTTTGGTTGTCTCAAATGGATGATGAGTGCTAATGTCATCCAATAGGGGGACGGCAGGGAGGGTGATCAGTATCCTACAAGGCAGCAAGCCTTCTAGAACAAAGAAATCCAGCTCATGCGGGAACAGGTTGAGAATCCCTGGAAAGTGGAATTGTGGCATCACCATGCCTGTCCCCCTGCTTTCCTGGTTAGGAAACTTGATCAAGAGAGGAATGATTGGCCGAGCTAGTCCTGGGGCTAAGCCAGGTGTCTCAGCCCCATGGTCACCACATTCTCAAAGAACATTGTGAGCCTAAGAATAAAACTATCCAGGCTTTTAGCAAGAGAAAGAATGGAATGTGAGACTCAGTCACCACACACATAGTAGATAGAGCAGGTCTCAGTGATGCTTTGGACTGAGTTAGACTAGCTACACCCTCCCTCTCTGAACCTGATAGTGATGAGGTCTTTAAAAGGGGGAGGGGAGAAGCAAAGAGGGAGTAAACTGTGAAGACTCCTTCCCACCTAGGGTTACTCTTTGTCAATGTTTGAAAAAACAAAACCAGAAATGATGTTTTTGTTGTTGTCAGAGTAATTGTTAGAGGAAGTATCCTAATTGTTCTGCTTGGAGACGAATCCAGATGTATGACTTGGGGAGAAAGCGCACTATCATCCCGGGCCTCTAGGTCAGGAGCTGTCTCGTGACTCACACAAGTAGAGAGCTGGCCTGTATTCATGATCCTGAGTCAGAGAAGCTGATGAAGTCTGAAGGCAGCTTCAAAGTCACTGCGAGAACCCTGGATGGGGCAGCAAGGCCTTCTGAAGTGGAGGAAGAAGGTGGGACGATGGTCACAAGCCCCTGGTCCATGATCTCCGTGTGGATAGGTCTGACCTTACTATGTCATCTCATCAAGGAGATCCTCTCATTACAACCACTTTGTAATTTGAAATGTCCATTTCTAAATGGCCCAAAAGAATGTCAAGGTCAGGGTTCATTCTAAATGGACTTTCTTGAGGTATAAACCCCCCAAATCTCCCATAGCTCTACCTATCAGTAGACCAGCCCTCCTAATTATTCCTATTAGTGTGGTATATCCAGGGGTCAGACCATTTTAAAAATCAGACATGTATGCTTATTTTAAAAGCAACCCATCTACTTTGTAGGATATACACAAAGGAATATAAAAATCACCCAAGGTAATCTCACCAAGAAGTAATCATTATCAATAGAAATGAACCTCCTCATATATATGCATATATATATGTGTGTATATGCATCAATACTTAGCACTAAATACCACATACAAACACAGATACCTTAAATTTAATCTATTTTCTATAGAATTTCATCATCTGTTTTATCAAATTATGTATTGGGTTTATTCCTTTATAACTGAACCCCTTTATTATGTCACTACTAAGTGGAATTCTTGCATGTTGATTTACCATAATTAATATTTTATAATTAGATATTTTCTTCTGATATTACACAAAATACTATAATTAACATATTTACAACATACCTTTGAATATATCTATAACCTAGGGTGAATCCCTTAAACAGTTAAACATTTTTATGACTTTTGAGACAAGCCTTTAAATTGGCTGGTTGATTTAAAAATTATTGGAAACCCCTGTTTCAGACCTGCAGATTGTATACGTCTATATTTTTAAAATAAGTGAAATAACTTTTTTTGCCAAAAATTTGGGAATGTAAGATGTTATTCTTGTACTAACGAAATCTTCCTCTTTCCTCTTTGGGTTTGCACCTGCAATTCAGAATGTGACCACTAGGAGGCATTCTTTGGTTTAGGAGATGAAGGCAGCTCGAGTGAGAATGCACAGAACTGTAAATCCAGCGATATTAAATCTTCATTCTATCATTGTAATAAGTGGTTATTCCTTCCTGTTTCTATCAGATTTAAGCTCCCTGGGGAAAGAAGTCACATTTACTCCATGACAGAAAACTTCATGATAAGCAAAATGTCCACCATGGACTGAACATTCACTTGATGGTCTGGTAATTGCCATCAACATCTAAACCAAAACCTCAATTAAAAATACACAGCAAAGGTAGTGCTCGGGGCTAGTGTGATTTGTGTATCTGAGTGTCATCACTGAAGTAAGTCCACTTTTTCATTGAGGTATGAACCCCCTCAAATCTCCCATAGCTCAAATAATCAGTGAAACAGAGAGAGGAATATTGTTCAGTAAAAAGAAACTTAAAAAAAAAAAAGACTAAACTGAAGAAAACCATGAGACCAGGGTAGGCATGCAGGGTACGCATGCAGAAGCTGACATTTCTTTCCCAGTTTCCATTGCCTATTCTGGTAACTAGGGTGAAAATGCAGTCAAAGTGTGCATTGTCCCAAGTCTTGGTAAGCAGACAATGAGAGGCAAGTTGATTTGTTTCAAAAACAGAGGGTCTTATTTCGAAATGCTTGTTGGTGAACAAACCAAGCCTCCCTGCAATGTGTGGTGAGGGCTTCCGTGTACACTGAGTGCCAAGGACATTTAATGTGTTATATTTGATTTGCTGGGTGCAAAGCTCAGACAGGACCTTCACAATCCATCTTACTCTCGCAGCTTTCCAAAGGGAAACAAGGTCATGAACATGCATGCAGGCTTTAGTATCTCGGGCTGAGCCTGAAAGTGTTAAGAACCCATGGAGTCAATGGGGTGCCTCTCCCAGGCTCCCAGGGGCCAGGACTGGACAGCGGACTAAGATCATATTCTTTCAAATAGAGAAAGGGCATCTTGGATAAAGTGACTCACCCAAGATCACACAACTGGTTAGAAACTGAACCAAAGCCAGCAATAGGACAAGAAGACTGTGAACTTGGCTGTTCATCCTCGTTCCTTTTCAGTTTTGGATTTGTGTGAAACACGCTCCACCTGTGCCTCATTGCATGGGGTCAGGAAAGATGGTGACAATCAAAGCCTTCTTGTCTGACTACAGGCTGAGTGGCATGTTCCAAGAGGACATAAGCATGTGATTCTTAAATCTAGGGAACTTTATTTCCATTTGGGCATACTAGACTGACCCCCCAAAAAAATACAATCTAAGACAAGACAACATGGGATTGCAATTCTAGAGAATTTGGATGAACAATATCTCCACACCTTCTTTTCTTCAACTGTGTGGCAATGCCCTCAGTTGGGCTTTCAAGTCTTTCATTTGTATAACTTCAACAGATTGGGATTGGTCAGGCATGGTGGAGCATGCCTGTAATATCTGTAGCACTCAGGAGATGGAGGGAGAAAGATGGTTTGAAGTCTAGCCTTGGCCACATAAGAAGTTCAAGGCCAGCCTAGGTTATGTGAGACCTTGTCTCAAAAAAACACAAAACAAAGCAAGTCTGTGGCTGCCTCTAGCAAGATCCAAATAGAGTGATTAAAACCACCTGAAATGTTTACACAGGATGAACAGAACGCAGAAAGCTAGTTTTCACAATATGGAAACAGTTCAGGATCCAGGCTGATGAGCTCAGGTACTATAGGGATTCAGGAAGCACCAGGAGGCTGCCGGCTCCTTAGATTTCAGGGACAGAGGGATGAGGAGTTATTGCTGGAGTCTAGGATCTGGAACTCTGAAGGGAGCAGCTGAAACCACCACATGTGTATATTGCAAGAGGAGGCTAAAGAGATGAAGAGAGAGACAGAGAGAGAGAGAGAGAGAGAGAGAGAAGAAGAAGGAGAGAGAGAGAGAGAGGGAGAGGGAGAGGGAGAGGGAGAGATTCTCCCTGAAACTGAAAAGCAAAGATCAGAATAGTCAAGGGTTGTTTCTGTAGGCCAATTCCTAAGCCATTTCGTGGCCTCTCTTTCTCCCCTGTGTGACGTGCCTTTATGAGCTAACATGTAAATCTACCTAGATTCTTCTGTGGCCCAAGGCAGTGTGAGGGAAAGACCTTCACCTCTAGTGCAATATACAAATTTCATCTTCATCTGCATGAATTTCAGTGAGCCCATAGCTATGAACAGGGGCTGGGGATGTGGCTCAGTTGGTAGAGTGCACACCTAGTGCATGAAGTTCAGTGTTCCATCCCCAGCCCTGCACAGACCGGGTGTGGGAATAGGAGCCTCTAATCCCAGCACTTGGGAGGTTGAGGCAGTAGAATCAGAAATTCAAAGTTGTCCTCAGCTCCACGGTGAGCTTGAGTCCAGCCAGAGCCAAATGAGGATTCACCTCAACTGCAGGCTTAACTGAACCCAGAACCACCCAGAAGACAACTCTCTGGGAATGTTCGCAATGGCATTTCTAGATTGAGCTGGGAAGACCTACCTTATCTGCGACTGGCACCATTCCATAGGCTGGAGTTCTGGACTGAATGAAAAAGGGAAACTAGGGTTGGAGAGATGGCACAGTGGTTAAGGCGTTTGCCTGTAATGCCTAAAGATCTGGGTTCGAGTCCCCCATGTGGACATGCACCTGGAGTTATGCAGTGGCTAGAGGCCCTGGTGTGCCCATTGTCCCCTCCTCTCTGCTTACAAATAAATAAATATAATATAATATAATTAATAAAAAAAATTTTTAAAACACTTAAAAGGAGAAAGTGAGCTGAGCACCAGCCTCCAAGTCCCCCTGCTTCGTGATTTCAGACACACTGTGACATCTGCAGGCTCCCCCAACATGGTGGAGGGGAACCTCAAGCTGTGATCCAAAACAAATTCCCTCTTTCTTAAACTGCTTTGGTTAGATATTTGTCCCAACAAGAAGAAACACGGCTAATACAAATACTGTATTTATTTTAAAAGAGAGCTACAGATGAGATTTTCACTCTGAAGAGGCCAGTCTCTTGGCCTGGGGAAGGAGATGTCCAGCTGTGGAAGGAAGAAGGTGATCTGGGAGGGGGAGAAAGAGAGAGAGAGAGAATGAGAGAGAGAGAGAGAGAGAGAGAGAGAGAGAGAGAGAACCAAAGGTAGAGGCTCAGAGGACACTAGAGTGACTTCCAAGCCACAGTGACAAAGGCCATCTTAAAACGAGTTGAGACTTAGAAGAGCGAGGTCTTTCTTAAAACCTCCCAGCTGAATGTACCCAGCACTCTTTCCAGGCAGACGACAAGCAGTTTGAGGGCCAAGCTGAAAATCCAGTGAAGGCAAAGGACCAGTGTAGGGACTTCACTCAGGAGCAGATGGCTTTAGCCTGTGACTCTCACCCCATCCTGAGGACTGGCCTGGAGGCAGGGAGCTTCAGAAGGGGCCCACTGTGATGTTGGGTGCTGCCATCACCGGTCCCCCAGAATAGGTCTCTCCTGGGTAAACCTGGCTGTGCCTAAACCCCCGGCACCAACAGCTGTACCTTGTACTTTTTCAGAGGCGGAAAAGTCAATAAACTCATTTTCTCACAGAAAGAGTATGTCCTCGGGAAGACCCTAGGGAGTTTGACAGCAAAGTTTAATTTCTGTTGAAGGATCCTGAGTAGGCAGAGAATTGAGAAGGAGAGCGAGCGTGAGGAAGAATCGAAGGGCTGACATCTGCTTAGGAGAATTTATGCTGCAGCAGGCCTGGCAGGGCCGGGATGGCAGCCACAGCTCTCCGCCTGCGAGGAGAAAAGACCAGGGTGTGCCAGCGAAGGAGCGGGAGATCTGCTCGGCCCTAATGCCTGATTCACTCCGGGAGTAATTATCACGTCTCGGTAGTAGGCAGGGAGCCAGGGGCTGGGGACAGACAGGACATCAGGGCTTCCTCAGCCATGGTTCAGGCTGGCGTGTTGAAGCAGACACATTGACAAGCCCTTAAAGCCTTTTTCTACTGCATTGATCTGCATTCACAGTTCTGCCCGGTCACCTCCAGGACTGTTGGGTTTGCCCCTCACAGAGCTCATCAAATATCTCTAAATATACAACAAATCTATCTTTTCCGTTTTCATGTTGCTTTGAAAACCAGAATGCGTCTGGCAAGTGGTGCAGAAACTTAATGTACTTTTTTATGCCTAAAAGCCAAACAAGACAAAACAAAACAGAAACGCCTATCATGTTATTCAATCGACGATGTGTATCCATACAGTCTTAAATCTGAGTAAGTATGGAAATTGTTTATAATTGAGATATTAATACCTCCCCCATGGGAGGTGCCTCCCTACTGTTGGGGGGAAGTAATGGGGAACAAAACTTACAGTATCCCCACTCTGATGATACTGTGTGGTCTTTGCCACATGCTCCCGTCCCTTGTGAATTGATGTCGCTATGGAAAAGAAAAACTAGCTCCTTCTTATCACTCATAATATATCAAAGTGCTACAGTCCCTTTCTGTCCTGGAAGGAGGGGAGCGAGGCTCAGTCCCACCTCCAGTGCCTTTCCAGAGGCTCCATCAGGATGGACCGAGGGACCCGGACAGCTCGGACCATCACAAAACACAATCATGCCTGTAAACACTCCAACATCTTTCTTTGCAGAGCCCAAACTCAATTGCATGTAACTTGCACAAGTTCCCCAAACCTCGAGAGGCCAGGGGCAGGGAATGAGATGCAGGTTTCAGAAAGGACACAGAATGGGCTGCGGTCGGACACCCTCTGGGCTGGCTCTGTGTTGAGCGTGCCAATAGAACATTCCCACGAGATGCATCTTGTCTGCATTTGCAAGAGGCTGCCTGAGTGTATGAGAGGAGGTGTCTTCAGAAAATGGGGGGTTCATCAGAAGGCAAGGTCGTCTGGACCTTAGGGCACAGTCCTGAGATGGTCTGCTTCAGAGGTGACCTTCCTGGCTCTTCTTAAATGAGACAAGAGAAAATGGGACTAAAGAAAAAGCAGCTCTCCATCTCTTGGGTTCTCCCGGGGATGTTTGTTTTGATGAGATTTCAGGCCTGATTTCCAAGAGTAAGGAGGTGCCAACTGTTTGCAGACGCTCCTAACCGAGCACGCTCTCTGGCCCTTAGGAGATTTCTCTTTTATTTATACAGAGCAGGGTTTTTTTAAGCCTGTTACTGAGACAAAGAAGAGCCGGAGAGGCTTGGCGCCAAAAGCAGCGCAATGTTTTGAGAGCTACATTTAAAGCAAATATGTGCAGGATGTTATAGAACAGACAAATGGGGGGTAGAAAGAAGGTTTTAGTCATTCACCTAAAAGCCAACTTAATTCAGCACTGTTGGGCACATGCAGATCAATCGGAACAGAGGCATTATTGTTAAGGAACTTATGGTTTCGAGAGGAAAACTAACTTACAAACATACAAACTAGCATTTATTTAGTGACATTGGGGGGCAAAGAGAAGCCAGGGTACAGTGCGCCCCTCTGCTGAAATCCCCAAAGGCTTTCCTGACACAGCAGCTTGAATTTAGCATAGAAAGAACATGGCTTGTCCAGCTATCCTCCATGTGACAGGGAGCTATTTGCCCCCACATTAGAATGAACTAGGAGGAATTTGATGGCATTAAATAAAAAACAAGCTTTTGTTGTCTATCATTTTGTTCTTTTCAGGGACTCAGAGGTTATATTCAAGGTTGGTCCCTAAAGAGGCTGGGGAAACTACCTGCTACACAAACGGGGGACCTGGGTGGGATCCCCAGCCCCCATGCAGTATGCTGAGCACAGTGGTATGTACCTGTTATACCAACAACACTAGAGAGGTGGAGACAAGAAATCCCTGGAACTTGCTGACCAGGTAGTTGTGATGGTTTGATCCAGGTGTCCCCCATAAACTTATGTGTTCTGATTGCTTGATCCCCAGCTGATGGCAATTTTGGAATTGAAACCTTGTTGGAGCTGTGTTGTTGGGGGCGGGCTTATGGGGTTATAAGCCAGCTCCCCCTTGCCAGTATTTGGCATATCTTCCTCCCACTGTTTCCAGTGCTGTGGCGGAGGTGATGTCCACCCTTTGCTCATGCCATCCTCTTCCCTACCATCATGGAGCTTCCCCTCCAGTCTATGAAGCCAAAATAAACCCATTCCTACCACCAGCTGCTTTGGTTGGGTTCTTTTTTTGTGGAGCAATGAGAAACCTGACTCCAACAGTAGTCTAGCTGAATCAGGGGGCTCTAGGCTCAGCAAGAGACCTGATCTCAAAGAATAGGGAATAGAGCAACTGAGGAAGACCCCTGACCTTCACATGCATGTGCACCAGGGGTATCTGAGCATACATACACACATGCAAGACCTTCCCCCCCACACACACACACACAGATTAGGCTTGGGTTGCACTTCTCTAAGGCTTGACTAAAGCTAGACCTGCTTCCAAGGCAGCCCTACCATGAAGCTGCTAAATTCATACTGTGTGCAGAACAGAGGCCTGGATTCCTCACCCGTGCACTACCCCACAAGGCTGTTCACAACACAATGCCTGTCCTCCTCACAGCTAGTGATCCAGAAAAAGAGCTAAGCAGACTGTCTTTTGAGTCGGACCATATTGTAAAATATCAGTCTTATTCAATGTGCAGGACATGAACAAGGGTAGAATGCCAGGCAGTAAGAGCCATTGGGAGCCATTTTGGAGACTTGCTACCATAAGTAAGTAGGGTGCACGAGATGGCAGTTTATTATTGTGTTATTTGTCCTTTAGTGATTGGAAGTTAGGTGGTCAACATCAGCTTTTAGAATCACATAAGCCTTGGGGCTGGGATGACGGCTTAGTGTGTCAAGTGCTGGATAAACAAGCATGAGGACCTGAATTCTCTAGAACCCACACAGAAAATGGTCATGGTGGCTCTTACCTACAATCCCAGCACTGGGAAGGCAGAGACAGGCAGATCCCTAGGGCCTACTGGCTAGCTAGATTTGGTGAGTCACTGAGCTCCAGGTTCAGGGAGAGACCTTGTCTCAAAAAATAAGGTCGAGGGTGACTGAGGAAAACACTCTACATTGACCTCTGGCTCCACATATACATGCACACACATGCACACATACATGTACCCATGTACACATGAAAGGCCACATACAAACATTGAGGGAGAGAAACAGGGAGAGAGAGAGAAAGAGAGAAGGAGAGGGAGAGGGAGAGAGAGCACAAGAATCTTATAAGCTTTGGCTCAAATCCTAGCCCCAACATTCTTGGACTTCTGGCTTATTGGTCTATGAAGAGAAAATATACTTTGAATACAAGATGGAAACCACATGTTGAAATAAGATCACCAACCCCTTGCTGTCCTGGTTCACCTTCTTGTGAGCAAATATGTGGGAAGGAAACAAATTTCTACTGTCTTTAAGACATTGTATTTTATCTCCTTGTACAAGACCTTCCCTTGTAGCCTAATATATTAGTTTGGACAAAAAAGTTTGATCTTTGAATCAATTTTTTTTTTTACAGAGATATGGAAATACCAACTTCACAGGGTTCTTGAGCAAAAGAATGAAATAATGCATAAAAATGTTTGTCCAGTGTCTGGCCCAGAGTTCACACACTTGTCATTGTCACTGTTACCCTGCTTGGAATTTGTGGTCAGTGTCAACACACTGGATGAAACAGAAACAGCCGGTGAATTTGGAAACTGTATGTATCCATCCACCAACAGTGCTGCCCAGGGAATGTAAAACAACTTCCTTTGGAAATCCCTTTATTGAGAACTTTGGGAATTTAAATAAACATAGCAGTGGGTTCTGGGTAAGATTATTCAGCAGGCTGCTAATGGGTCAAGATCTGTTGTGGGCATCTGTCTCAGTTCTCACCCTCAACTTTCAATTCCTTAAAAGAAAAGAATAAAGAAAGGAAAAACAAAGAAGGAGGGAGAGGGGAGAAGAAGCGGGGTCAGTGTTTCTCCCTTCCCAAGGATTCCAGAAGACAACCACAGGAATCCTGCCGCTACCCACACTGCATATTTGCCTCTGCATAACGTTTTGCTAGGGAGGATATTTTATTGCTTCAAACAAGCTTGCCACCCCCAAGATGATCTACAAGGCACCTTCTGGCTCCATGAATCTCTCCTAACCCAGTTGCAGACACTCATCCCCACTCATAACTCCTCCTCCAGAGTCCCCTAATTCTTACACTTTTAGGGGCCTGCATTTGTCCCAAATGAATTAATAAAGACAGCTGGTATTTGACACACGTAGCTGAGGACTCTGAGCCCAGCTCAACCTGTGTATCTCTGTCGTACCACCTCATGACCAGATAGGACAGTGAAGAGCCACACAGCTCTTCCATGTGGTCCATGATGGCCAAAGAACCTTCCTCCCACATGCAATATTTTCTTAAAAGAATCGAAATGAAAACATGAGTTAGAAACCTGAAATGTCACCACTATCCCATGCCCTGCACCTGAAATGGCTGATAATCAAAACTGCTCTTTTATTTTCTCCTCTCTTAAAGAGATGGCTTTTTGTTTAATTCCCCTACTGAAGCTTCTCTGGCCAAGTCATCACACTTTCTATCGAAATTACCCACAGGATAATTTTATACGCATTGGTGCGTAAGAATGGGCTGGCACGATGGACCACATCCAAGTGTAAAGTGAAGCCCCCCCCCCCTCTGGGAACACAGTGGATGGATGTCCCAAATGCGCTCCTCTGCTGACTCAATCCTTGCTTCCCTCATGATGGTGACTGTCACATGTCCACAGCCTCAAGACTCCTTGGAGAGCTAGGTACTGAGGCCAACACAGAAGTGTCCCAAGGACCTTCCTCTGGTTTATGAATGAACACTGAGGACACAAGTGGATGCATAAAAATTCCCAGAGGGCACAGTAGCAAAAAGGAAAGATGGCAGAAAACGTCTTCAGCTCAGCTTACTTCATTTCAGTAATAAGTCAAGTCATGAGAAACACAGGCGCTCTTAGCCCAACTCCACCATTCATGTCGGCCATGGAGAACCTCCCTCCCCTCTCTCCCAGCACGGAGAAGAGCCACCTCCTGAGTTCTATTCATTTTCTACCATGTAAGGCAATTCATCTTAAGAGCGTGCATGCCTTTTGTGTTCACCCCATGATTAGCATTTTATACCAAAAGGAAACAAAGAAAAAAAAACTGAAAGGAACAAACCCAGGGCTGAATTTTCTCCTTTTGCCTCCGCCCAACTCAACTCCAGTTGGTTTTCATTTGTGGCGGTGTGTACTTTGGAACCAGAGCCCTCCAGTTCCTAGTTCCCTCCCACCACCTGGGATATGTTGTTTTGAGGGGGGCAGGGACATTGACTCTTCCCCTCTCTCCAACTCCACATTGTGAAAGCAGATCAAAAAAGGGTGACCTCTTTAAGGAGAGAGAAAAGAGGGAGCAAGCGAGGGAGAGAATAAGAGCGAGTGCAGGAGCCCTTCCTGCTGCTGGGCTCTAGGAAGGAGCGAAGGGCTTCTGAGGGAGGGAGTGACCACCTCCATCCAGGAATTGCAAACCTCAGACTCAGGGTGAAGGTTCCCTGGAGCAATCTTCTCGGCTTGCTTCACTTGGGGGGTGAGTGTAATCAAGATGGGCTGTGTGACTTCGAAACAGCTGGAAAGCATTACAGGTCCAGAGTTGAAATCAAGTTAAGGAGCCCTGGAATGTGCAAACCCCACTATTTCTAATCTCTGTTTCTTCCTCTAATCTGTCCAGTGCTCCTTGTGGGACCAAATGTCTTGGTCAGAGCTGGTGTTGACACGAGAGTCCATGAAGATAAATGCACAGAGCCATGGCTTTGAAGAAGCTGGTCAACAGGATATCTTATTGGGGATCTGATTTTATTGGTTAGTAAAACAAAGAATGGCCGAGCCTGGCCCCAGGTAAAATTGAAAAGAAGGAGCATGTAGAGACTAATGCTCGGAGATCTCGATTCAGACCCCTTTCCTTGCTACAAATGTGAGAAATAGACCCAGAGAGGTTAATGTCTGGCTCAAAGTCACACAGTATTCACTGGCCAGCCCCATGGAGAGATAAACATCATTAGATTATGCCAAGGTTCTGTCCCCAACTCAATGGTTTGTGCCCATCCTTAGAGATAAAAGTGCAGTGACCTATGAGACCTTTGGTGATGTTGCTTCGATTGCTGCTTCCTTCAGTGGGTCATATGTTATCTTTGCCACTGCCCTGGTGGCATATCTGTCCTCCTCTTTGCTCCAGAGATTCATAAATTCCTCTCCCAGTGCTGAGTTTGGGGACTTGGGATTCTTCCCGGATTGTATGTTTCCCTTCTGCTCTACTTACAAGCTCTTCTTCCTCACTGAGACCTCCATGATGAACCTGTTCACTATGGTCTCTCATCAGCTCCCTCACGTCACCGCTGGTACCCAGCCTTTGATGATGTCCCCTGCCTACTCACCTCCACCATCATACCTTCCCACTACAGGGTCAATTCTTGGGCTGGAAACTTCAGGTACCATCTGTCTACCTTGCTGAATGTTGTACTGTCTTGTTCAAAATATGGCTGATATCCAAGCTGATTAACAAGCTGATTAATCAGTGAACCAATGTGATAGACAATGAATGAGTTCACAAATAATCTTTTATTATCATCCCTTAAGTAAGTAAGTACTGGGCTGTGCAGTAGACTTGAGTTAGTTACAGATTGTTTGGGCTGGGGTAGCCTATGCCCCTCCCCTTGATCATATATGGATTTCCACGTTCCACACTGAGGCTTTAAGAGACCTGTAGCTTCTCCTTGGGTCTCTTGTAAGTCCCTCCAGCAACCGTGAGGTATCACATGAGGAATCTAACTAGCATGGAAGAGAGTTCACATGAAGTTCTTCAGTCAAGAGCCCACCCTCTCAGCTATCCCCCAAAATACACTAAGCAAGTGAAAGTCATCATTTTGGGGATCTCTCTTTAAAGACAAGCCTAGCCAGCAGCCAAAAGTGATCTACCTCATTTATGGAGTGAAAATGGGGATTGCTGTAAACTGTTCAATTTTAGGGATTTTAAATAAGAACAGAAAATTGCAATGGGACTGGAATATTTTCAAATAAATATCTGGTTTTCTTCCCAGTTTCCTACTATACAGCTCATAAAATCTTAGAACTCTCCTGAGTGGTAAGTATATGCCAATGAAGTAACTGGTGAATCCCTGCTGACCAGAAAGATAAGGACACAGGAGAGAGTTAGGACTTTTCAGCCTACCTTCTCCTACCTTCAAGGAAGAGAGAAGGCTTTAAGCTTAAGTTGATCTCTAACTGTCAGTATTTAATCACGTGCACATAGTGAGGCTTCCATTAAAAAAAGATGCAGAATGGTTTTGGGAGCTTCTGTATACCTATGGCTCAAGGTCTTCAAAGGGAGCAGATATGAAGCTTTCTGTCCCTTCCTACATAAACTTGCTCTGTATGCATCTCTTTATCTGGGTCCCTTGTGATATCCAAGTTCCATGCAGCACTTTAGTAAAGTAATCAAATTCAAGGAGGGGTTCACAGAAGCACCAATTTTTAAGAGTCAGCTGAGCCAGAGGCATGGGTCTCAGCTGCTTGCTGCTTGCTCTGAAAGTCCTAGAGATGGGGCCATTCCCAGGTGGTGTCAGAACTGGATTGACTGGAGAATGTCCAGTTGGGGTCTAGTTCAGAATGTACTGGTCAGGAGAAATTCCTATGTGTTCTAGGGACCAAAGGGAGTAGAAAGCTGAGTGTTGAATGAGAGAATAGGAAAAACACTAGGAAGTTTTTTGCCACAGTACTCGAACCAGATGAAGTGTGTGTTCAAATCCTAATTCCTCCCCAGCTCAGCTAGCTGGATGACCTTGTACACATCTATTTATTTTCTACAGCATCATCTAAGAAAGGGTACGGTGGGGTTCTGTGCACACAGGGATAGAAGATTAAATAAAGGGCCACTGACGTGAAATTGTAACAGCAGAGCTCGGGATTAGAATTTAGATAATACCCAACAAATTCCACTGCACCTCAGAATTTAAGGAGTACCCGAATTCTTTTCTAGAAAGTTAAAGAATTAAAATTCTAGACCACCAGAGGATAAGGTATAGGGGGAGACTTTATTTAAAGGAAAATGAGGAGTTACAGAGTCACCAGTGTGGAGAGAGCACGTGGGGGAGGTTTTAGCAAAATCTGTGCTGTTCAGCTAAACAAGCAGAAGAAGGAAAGATAACAGAGGGCTCCCCATCATGAGGAAAAAGGTTCATGTGGGAAAAATCTTTACCCCTCCCCACCCCTAATAGCTAGGGTGAGGGAAGGCCTTACCTTCCTAAGGCCTGGAAATTTAAAAGTCCTCCAAGAAGCCATATGAAGAAAAGAGAGGCTGGACTTTGTTTCAGTGACTTTTTAAGACCTCCACCAGGTAAGTCAGAGTGACAGCTGGTTGGTCCATACTTGACCAATCAGTTTTAGCACCTAGGTTTGAGCTCTAGCTAGAAACACCTCCCACTCAGGGGAGAGGGGATCAGGTCTGTAATCTGTGAACTTGCCTGAAACTGTCACAAAGTCATGGCAGTGTGTACCCAAGATGGAGACACTTTGATCTCAGTGTCCCACAACAGAGCCTAGAGAGCACCTGAAGGGCTATTGTGTGCTGAATCAGAGCTGCCTAGAGCCATAGCACAAGTTACTCAAATGGTTCTGGATCTGGTGGTCAATCAGCTATGGATTCAGGGACTTTAAGGTTTGCTTGCACCAATCACTATTCTTCCAAAAACACCAATGCCTTTATAAAACCCAGCCTTCATTGTTGTTTTGATTTGCATTTCCCTGATGCTTAAGGATGTTGAGCACTTTCTCAGGTGAGAAAAGGCCATTTGTGTTTCCTCCTCTGTGAATTCTCTGTTGAGATCAGTGCCCCATTTTGTGAGGGGGCAGTTTGCTTTTTTGTTATTAATTTTTTTGAGTTCTCTGTAGGTTCTGGAAATTAGGCCTCTGTCTGAGTTGTAGCTGGTGAAAATCACCTCCCAGTTTGAAAGAGGTCTATTGACTTTGAGAACGGTGTTTTTGTCTGTACAGAAGCTTTTGAGCCTGATCAGGTCCCATTGGTTAAGTGAATTTGCACTTCCTGGGCTGCTGGAGATTTGCTCAGGAAGTTGTTCCCTACTTCTATCTCATGTAGGGTTCCTCCTACTTTTTCTTCCAGGGTGTTCAGGGTTACAGGCTTGATAGTTCTGTATTTATAATATCCTGCTTTGGATTCTGTCTCATGTTTTTGCAATTTCTAAAGCTTCAGCTAAAGGTTTTTGTGCTTTATAGAGATGATCCCTGACAACACTAATGATGGTAAATAATCAAGAGGCTTGGGTTGTTGGTGTGTTCTTGGACACATCCTCCCAATGAAGCAGAGCCCCATTTCACATGCAAGACAGGAGGAGATACCTTCCAAGTACTGGAATTGCATCCTTCAGTGCCATCCATCCATCCATCCGTGCACCCTGTCACCATAGGGGACAATCTCAAACTCGCTATGATTTGAAAATCTCCCATCCCTGCTTGTGTCGGGAGCCTCACCTCCCATCCTTCTTCCTCTCAAATTCAGCTCTCAGCCATAGATGCACTCGGACAGTCACGCACACTTCCAAAGATGGCAGGAAGGAAATGGATAAATATTCCCACTGTGATTATTTCTGGGTTAGGGAAATCGATTAGAGGCATGTTTGCTTCCTACTCTGTGAATCTTTTCTTGTAGTTTTAAATGTTCTATGGTTAAACACTATTTTCACAAAATGTAGGAAGTGAGGACTTCTCCCATTTGAGAACTAAGCCACCATTTTCTTGGTCTTCCTCACGAGGTCTCTGATATTTTCAAAGAATGAATGAATGAATGAGCTAAAATTAAAATTCATTGTGCATGTGTGGGCCAAGTACATCAGCTTATACACTGATAATGCTGGTTTTATAAATATGGAGAGAGAGAGAGAGAGAGAGAGAGAGAGAGAGAGAGAGAGAGAGAGATCGAAAGTTCTGTTTTTGATTGCTTGCTTGTTTTCTATTTTCAGGATTTTTGTTTGTTTAAAAATACTCACGCTAAAGTCCTTTTTTCAAAGCGAATAAATTCTTTTATAAAGTGAATAACCATTCTTTCATTTTTTTAAAGCCAAAATGCCAGCATTTCTTATAACAAGTTTCTCCTTCTGCATCTATGTTTATAAACTAATGACAGACTCTTAAACATTCATTTAGCAATGAGAAATTGTCGAGTCAGTGTGCTATTCTGGTTAGAATCCAGTTTAAGGGGATTCATAGGAATTGCTCACGCATAAGGGAGATGAGATCTCTGGAAACACGAACCACCAAGTGTAGATTTAGAACCTCAAGCATTGCTTCTCTTGAGACACCACGGCAGCTGACTGAGTCCCTGAGTCCTGCAGCTCGGCCTAGGCACCCGTTTTCCCTGAAGCCCCTCCTGGGCTCTGCCTTCCTTGTAGCTGCTTGCTTGTTTGCCAGACTCAAGGGCCTGATGCATCTTATTCCTTCACGAGTTGTCTAAATAGGTTACTAGTTCATGTGCTCTCTCTGTGTGTGTGTGTGTGTGTGTGTGTGTGTGTGTGTGTGTGTGTGTGTGTGTGTGTGTGAGAGAGAGAGAGAGAGAGAGAGAGAGAGAGCTCTTGTCCATATGCCAGCTCAGTGTAACCCAAATCAGTCCAGCTTGTGTGAGATGAATGTGGAAATTGCCTCCAAGTCCTTCGAGTGTCCACAGGCTCCCCCAGAACTACTGTTTTGAATTCCTTCTGCATTAGCAGCTCAAGGAAGCCTCTCTCACAGCCTAGCACCCTTCCCCCTTCTCGCCTGTTTCATCTCAGGAGATTTTCAGCCCTCTTAACCATCCCACCAGGCTTCTTTCTTGGTCATTTCTCATCACTTAGATCTATAAATATTAATTACAAGCCTCATATTTTAAAATCCCTTTGAGCATATTAACCATTTAGCCACATAAATCAATCCTAAACTAATCTTAGTGGTTCATCACACTTTCACAAGTTCCAGAACTTTCCATTGTAGCTGCCACTCTTCACTGTTTTTTGCCAGGAAAGGTTACTTCATTACTTTTCCATCTGCTAGGTCCTTCTTTAGATAAAGAAAACATAAAAGGGAAGATGCAGAAAAGAAGAAGGGGACGAATAGTCGTGAGGAAGCAAGAGTGAAGGAGGCAAGGGGAAAGGAGAGGGGGTGGAAGCACAGGGAGGAGGGATGGACCCTCCTGGAGACTGGAAGACGAGAGAGCTGCTTCTGATTCCCTACTTCTCCCAGGGGGGCCTGAGCAAGTCACTTAAGCTCTCTGGGGTTGGCCTGCTTGAAAGGATTGATCTGCTATCCTGACTGCAAATTCTAACGTCCTGCAGAGAGATCCCTTTTCGCTCCTCCATATAGGAACATGCTTCTAAAAGCATCCCCAGGTAGCACAGACAAGCATAAGGGAAGCTTTGACCTCTGTTCCAAGTACTTATCAAAGCAGGTCAAGAGACCCCGGGATTACTGGCTGACATGGGTCCCCAGTTTTTGATTCAAGACTCAACGAAGGCGATGGGCTTAGTGGGTGTTGCTTTTGCCCTGTGTTTCTATGCAGCCCACACTCACATCCACTCATTCTAGGATCACACCTCCTCGTTATAGAAAACTGTCTAGTTACCCAGGAGTGAGTACCTGGCAGTATTGGCTGCTTTTGTCCCTATGAGGCAACCAGGGAAGGGGACGCTGGCTAACAGAGTGGTAAGAAAAGCAGCATCCGACAGGCCAGGGTAAAAATATTGACTTCTCCATGTTTCCAGGCACCTCTCCTCCCTGAGATGCCCTCCCCTCCCTCCCTAACGTATAAGGTAAAGAGGCTCCTCTGTGTTTCCGAAGTTTGTTATCAGGAATAAAAGAGACAATGCTACAAGGCCAACTGTTCAGAGCCTGACTCATAGTTAGTGTTCAATAAATGTGAGCTTTTATTATTACCATATTTCCTGCATTCGGAGATACCATCGATCGAGAGTCAAAAGCATCAATTTAATAACTTCTCAGGGGGGAAAACAATATATTAAACACACATTCCCATTTTAAGACATCACAATTTCAACAATATTAAAAGGTGAAAAGAAATGTGTCTTAAAAATCAATGATATATGGTCCTATTGTCAATTTTGGAAACATTTTAAGCCATTTGCTTGTTTACCTGCCTTTTCCCTGCTTGGCCTATTTGCCCCAGGAGACATATAAGTACTAGGAAAGTATGAAAATCAGCATTTATTTTCAGTGCCTAGAACTAGTGCCATATATTTGTTAGATATGATGGTTTAATGTTATCTTAATATGAGAGAATATTGATTCAAAAGCCACTAATGTTGCTATTAGTTCATATCATGGAGTTTTCCCTTATGTCTTTATAAATCCACATGACTTTGTTTCTCACTGGCCTTGGCCAGGAGGATTTGTTTACATATTTGAGTACATATTTGTTGAGGACTGAAATGTCCTTTGCTCTGTATTCAAGAGAAATGAAGGGAAAGTGAGAAAGAAATGCACAGTATAGACCATGACCCCTGACACAAAGGAATCATCCTAAATTGTATCTGAAATGGAACCAAGGCAATGGGGATGGTGTTGGCTCTGGCAGGTCTCTTTAAGTAACCTTTGCACTGAAGACATTAGATGTTCCTAAATATCTGCTTGTAACACCAATTGAAATTCTTCCCTTCAACTTAGATACAAAAACTAAACAATGAAGTGCTCTCTCTCTCTTTCTCTCTCTCTCTCTCTTGCTTTGATGTGCAAAAAGACTTTGAACTGCCCATTTAGAAACCAAAGCACTCCTTGAATGGCCTCTGATGCATGCCAGGTATAAGCAGCTAGTGAGGATAAGAAGCTAGGAGGATGGCGCAGGTAAATGAGAGAAAGTCACTCTAAGTGATGATAATATATATGGCAATAATATAACATGCATATATAATATAGACCATTGCTCCCTATCAGTTAGGAAGCAACATTGGTTCAGGACTATGGTAGTCCAAGATGGCACAGCGGAAATGACTTCACAAAAGAGTATCAATTCCATCAGATTCATTGGGAGGGAGAAATCTCTAGGTTTGAGTTGCTCTACCCATTATATAAAATTCCTAGGGCTCAAGGCATATCTTAGTGGTAGAATGCTTGCCTGTCATACACATGCCTTTACATGGAATCCCCCATGCTGAATAAGAAAGAAGGAAGAGGGCTGGAGTGATGGCTTAAGAACCTGAGTTCTATTCACTGGTACCCACATAAGCCAGATTCACAAAGTAGTACATCGATCTGGAGTTGGTTTGCAGTGGCTAGAAGCCCTGGTGTGACCATTCTTTCTTATTCTCTCTCTCTCTTTATCTCTCTGCTTACAAATAAACACATAAAATATATTGAAGGAAAGGAAAATGAAGAGAGAGAGAGAGAGAGAGAGAGAAGAAGAAGAAGAATTTCATGCAGCATCAATTGAAATCCTAAACCAGGTGAACTGTCAGCAATCAAATGATGTCCCAGAGTTGTATCAAAAACTAAATGGCTTCTCATGGAAAGAAAAGCAAATTTTACACATTCAACTGTCTGGTGGATGGGTATTATCACATAAATAAAAGTTGCTTTGACCATTATTATGGAACATAATTTTCAAGAAATTATCACAAATTACAAATTGGGCTCATTTAGCCTAGTTAGAGGAGAGTGCTCTGGGGTGAGCTTTTCATTGATGAGGTTGAAGACAGTTTATCAGAAGGGCATGGAGGCCGCCACATTATTAGAACAAGACACAAGGGAAACTGAGCAACGGAAAACCCAGAGAGCTCAGTTCTCAGACCAAGCCACAGGACTAAATGCAATGGATTATTGAATCAGGCTTCGTGGTGATGAGAACTGGAGGTGATGACACTAGTTAACCTGGGTTGGTCTTCAACCAGGAGAATAACTCAATAATGGCAGAAAGGGAGAAAGGGTCACACAAGGCTGGAGCTACAGAGAGGTTTGTCCAACTTTGCACAAGAAGTCAATGATGAAGCCTGTGTTCCAGCAGGAGCATATCCAGTGATGGTGATGGTTTAAGGAAGTCAGAGTTGTGTTGTCTTGGGTTGCTGGGTAGTTGAATCTTGACTATCCCACAAAGGGCCCATGTATTAGAGGCTTGTTCCTCAGCTTGTGGTACTGTTGGGAAGTGGGGGAAGAGGTAAGGCCTAATGGGAGGCTGTCAGTCATCAATGAATGACCTTGAAGGGAATATTAAGATTTCACTCCTGCCTCATCCTCTCTTTCACTTCTGGGCATCATGTGAATAGCTTTGCTCCACTAGACACTCCCACCAAGATGTCCGGCCTGACCACAGGTCCAAAAGCAAAGAAACCAACCAACCAGAGATAAAATTTCCAAAAATGTGAGCCAAAGCAAACCTTTCCTCTTTTTCACTTGATCATTGACAGAAAGTTGACGCTTACAATTTGTTGGCATTAAGGAGCCTGAAAGTTTGGAGCAAGGAAGTGCTACAAATGAATACATGCTTCGGGAAGAAAATTTTAGTGCCTGGAATCATCTGGGAAAGGTAAGAAACATGGGAAGGGAAGATAGTTTTTGCAATGGTTCAGTCAGTGAATGGCAGTGAGTTAGGATGGATGGATGGACCATGAAGATCAGTCAGATGTAGAGGTAGTGGGTGATAAAAACCATCCTGGCCTGCCAAAGTGGGAGAAATAATATTCTTCTATTATGCTAGGGGATTTCTGGAACATACGCAGTGGTATTCTTTATATTGGCCACCTGGAAATGATCCAGTATCCTATGGTCATGTGAGATGCCCTGCAGAGCACATTAGCACAAGTGTATTGTGCAAAAGATAAGGCTGAATGAAACCAAAACCCCCCACATACCTGCCAAAAAATATCTTATATTGTGTCATCCAAGGAGCCCAGGCATCTCTAGAATGGATTCTGATATCCTGGTTCCAAATTCCAGTTGTTTAAGTATCTTCACTTTATAAAAGCCCAAACACAATCTGTGTAAAGCTTTACACACACAAGTTTACTCAAATTTTTACCTATAGAAAAATATGCTCATGTATTCAAGGAAAAGATTACCCTCCCAGTGAGCTTCACCCAATCAACTGAAGACTGAGTAGAAGCAAAGGGCTGAGCAAGAGGAAGCATCTGCCTCAGTGTGTGAGCTAGACCATCAAGCTTCTCCTATCCACCACTCCTCCCCCCACCCCACCCCCACGCCGGAACCACCAGGGGAATGTACGTCAACACTCCTGACTCTCTGAGTGTTCTGACACAGACCAGCTGCCCTGGAACTCCAGCTTGCCTCCTGCAGACTGTGGGCCTTCTTGGCCTATAATCAGCTGTCTTTCTAGATCTGCAGGCTCTGCATCTCAAGATACAACCAAAGGCAAAGAGAAAATATTTCAATGCAAAATTGTGTCTGTGCTAGACATGTATAGACTTGTTTCTTGTCATTATTCCCAAAGTAATATAACTACTTATACTTACTTTGCATTAGATATTACAAGTAATCTATAGATAGTTTAAAATATATGGGAGGGTTTATGTAGATTAGATGCAAATGCCCTTTAATGAAGTGGTTCGAGCATACACATATTTTGTTATATACAGGGCATCCTGAAACCAATGTCCCATGGATACCAAGGAAGGACTATAATGTCTACTGTACAACATTATAGCAATTTCAGTAACAGCAACAATAGCAATAAAATACTAACCTGGCCACCTTGGAATGCTAACACTATATGCTAGACAGAAGTGGGTAGGTACTGGTAAATGGCTCCTGAGGTAGCTTGTAAACCCTTTCATTATAGATACAGAAGGGGAAGCATTGCCCCACATCACCAACACTCTTCAGGAGCAGAGCAAGATCAGAAGCCCAGGATCTCTCCAGTATATGGTCACATGATTTCATAAGAGTGCTTCAAGACTTGTGGCCATGATTATTCTACTTCAGGCATTAAGACAGCTAGGTCTATATGATCCCGCTTTTCTGGAAGAATCTGAGAGCACACCCAGATTAACTTTCAAACATTTGGGTTATGGATGGGCTCAGAACTCTGCTTAGATCCGCACTCCCAGTCCTCTGAAGCACATGCCTTCCTTATGAAATTTTCAATCAAACAAATGAATTCAATCCAGCAAAGCAAACACATCTTGGATAGAATAGTCATCTTTTTAAATCAGTTTTTGTGTTTTCTATATAAGCCAGCAGCCCAGAGGTACCATTTCTGAAAACATTTGGTAATGGAAGATTTTACCTGAGTGCTATTTAGTATTCTCATTACTCTCCTTGTAACTAATAATGATGCTGTGTAGAGTAGTTGGAGGGGCTCTGCTATTTAGACTAGGAACACAAGCCGGCTTTGATGCTTAAATCAGCCAGTGAAAATGGAAGAGGAGATGGCAATAGAAGAAATTAAAAGAGACAGCTTTATCTTGGACAGACCTCTACCTTCAGGAACCAAGAAGCAGGTAATATGACAGAAAAATTCACTCAAAATGGGACCCAAGGACAAACATTTCCTCCACTCTGTCATTGCAAGTGATGTGGTTGGCTGAAACTCACCGAGCCTTGCCAAGTCGGCAGCACCCTGATGGATGAACTTCTTCTGACAGGTAGATGTCCCAGGGGACTTTAAACAAGTGAGATTGCACATGGCCTTCATGGGCCTGCTGAGAGCCAAACAGTATTGTCTTGCATCCCCACACCAGCCTTCTGTTGATGGCATTGAAGCGAACACAAGCACAGGACCATGTGACAACATCACAGAAGGCCACCCTGGCCCCTCTAACATGTAAACGTGCTGAAGCAGGAAAATCCCAGATCCCTGGAGCCTTCTTGGCAACAGTTCAGAGACAGGGTTGATACATAATATCATTTAGAAATCTTCTGAAATATCCAGATTCTACCCCAGGTCCAGACGAGACCTGGACATTTATATTTTAAAAATAAATTATGTCTTTACAGGATGACAAACTCAGAGTGTCACCAAGGGTGAATAACTTGAAAATTCAGTGATGTCGTGATGAGAGTTCAAAATAGCACAGATGAAGAGGAAATCCTGAAAGAGAGAAGAAAGGGGTGGTCTTCAAGGGGAGCCGAATCAGATTCCCATCTGCTCTTGCCCTCAGAGAGAAGACACAGTTCAATTATAAAACTCCCCAACTTACACATAAGTGCATTAATGTTTCTGCAAAAAGTTGTTTCTGTAAAACAATAATAAAATGGAGAATATACTTCAGCCAAATGAAAAAGGAATCCAAGAAAAATAGAAAAGTAGTCCAGGAAATCCAAGGAAAAATGGAAAGTAAACCAAGAAGGGGAATCAAATGAAATCTCAGGATGGCAAGCATGTGGCAGAAAAAGTCAGTCCACAGAAGGACAGGAAGGCAGCTGAGAGGTGCCAGGAAGAGCCTCTTCAAGAGGAAAGTGGCTTCTGTCTTTTCATTTGTATGATGAAGATGCTGCACCTTCTCAGTGCGAAGGTGAGGGCCTAGATTTTTTCTTCTCTCAATAAGAAAAAAATAAAGGGACACCCTGGAAGAACATAGCATCTACATAAAACACCTGGGGTGAGAGTATACCAATGTAAAAGGAGGGGCTCAAGACATGGCTCAGTTGTCAAGGAGCTCACCTGCAAAACCAAACAGCCTGAGTTTGATTCCCCAGTGCCCATGTAAAGCCAGATGCACAAAGTGACGCATGCATCTGGAGTTTGTTTGCAGAGGCTGGAGGCCCTGGTACACTCATTTTCTCTCTCTCTCTCTCTGTCTCTCTGGTTGCAAATAAATAAAAGAATTTTTTTAAGTAAAAGGAGCCTATGTTGTTGGAATTGATTAGAAATAAGTAAATAAAGAGATTCTTTTGCTTTGTTTATTATTTCCCCTAGTCTTCTGGGTGGTATGAGTTCTGAGTGCAGGTAGGCCACACTATGCTACCTTGGGGAGCATGGATACTGAATGACCGCAGAGCTGATTGGCTCTGATAAGACCTCTGAGAACCTCTGAGGCCACAGGCTATTCACCTGTTGTCTCAGCCACTTGCTAGCTCTGTGACTGTTAGAAAATGACTTCACCTTTCTGTGTCTGCTGTTCTCTCATCTATGAAATGTCACCTTTCTCCTAGGGTGTTAGCAGAGATTCAGTGAGCTGGTACATGCCAGGCACTGAGAATAGAAACAAGGTTAGCGTGAGCACCCAGATACAAGGTATTACCACTCTGCATGATAATAGTTGTGATAGTTTAAATGTGAAAAGTTCCCTGTATTAGTCAGGGTTCTCTAAAGGAAACAGAGTTGATAGAATGGATTGTAGGAAAAGGGAATCTATTGGGGTAGCTTATGACAGTCCAACGATAGCAGTCTGTAGGCTCATGGGTGAAGAAACCAGTAGCTGTTCAGTCCGCGTGGTTGGAGGCCTCAGCAGTCCCAATCCAGCTGTGAAGGCCTGATGGCTCCCTGGGGAGCGGCTGCTCTTCAGTCCATGATGTGAGGCCAAGGAAACTGGGTTTCAATGTCCAAAGAGGGTAGGAAAGCAGGATGTAAAAAGCAAGTCATGAACAAGCACCAGCAGCCAAGGGAGGAAGGAAGAGAGAGGTTTCCTTCGCCTCAAGCTTCCTTATATCTAGTTCCCTTCTGGAAGGCCCACCCACTTGGGGGAAGGACTCACTCTAGAGAAGGGACCTCCTCCCTTCTCCAAAATCCCAAAAGGATTTTGTCAATCCTTTGTGCAGGCAAGCTCAGAGATCCACCCAAGATTACTATGGATTATTACACAGGTCAAGTTGACAATAAACTTAACCATCACATTCCCCATAGCCTCATGTGTTTGGTTTTAATCCTCATATTGAATCCTTACCTGGTGGCAATTTGGAAGATGGAAGGAGATGTGTCACTAGAGGTTGACCTTGTGGTTTATTAGCCTCAAGTAAAACCTTGAGGTTTACTAGCTCCAAGCCCTGTACTTAGATTACTTCCACCCTGATGTGTGATAGCTTCCTGCTCATGCCCTGCATTTCCTGTCATGAGGAAACATCATGATGAAACTGTAAGCCTGGAATAAGCCCTTTTCACCAATGAGCTGTGGGTGTTTTGTCCCAGCAACAAGAAGGTAACGGCAGTAATAATAAAGCATGCGATGAATAGTAGGTTCTCAGGCAATGGTTATTCTTAAAATTAACCACCTCACATATAGATGACTAACTCAGAATTAAATCACATAAAATAAATTCAAAAGTCAAGAAAGAAAATAATAACAGCATAGCTGAGAAAGAGAATGAAGCTAAGAAATCTTACAGAGGAAAACTCATTCATGGAAGGTGGCAATAAACATTCTGGGTAAAGGAAATCGACTTAGCTACAAAACTAAGAGTTTTGCACATACCTATATAATTTTAAACAATACAGTTGATAAGTAATTGTAATCAATTTTAATTTGTTATTTAATTTTCATTAACTATACAAATGTATTGCTATACCTAAAATGGGTATTTGTATCCATTTTCTATTATATTCATAAATGATGGTAAGTATAGCTATATTATCAATCAATAGCTTTACATGTAATCTTAAAAGTAAAATAAGGACTAAACATAATGCTAGTCAATAGCAGAGAGCAGTTGGCAGGGAGAAGAGACACTGAAAGCTAAATTATGACTTCTGTCCCCTGTGGAATGTTTGCTAAGCGTCAGGCACTGTTCTAGGGGATTGGCATGCAGAATCTCACTTCATCTGCTAACAATTGAAAGTGAAGTACCATGATTTTTATCACTTCCCAGATGAGGAATATGAAGCAGAGAGATCCAGTACTAAGCCAGATCCTCTCCCTAGTGAAAGGAGGATGACTCTGGGCCCTCCTCTCCCTGTCTTTAACAGGACTCACCTTTCACAGTGGGGAAGTTAGAAAGAGTGGATTACATGTTTCATTCTCAGTTCAGGTTGCAAATGCCAGAGGGAAAAGTAACAACAATAGTGGTATGAGCAATGTCCCACAAAAATGTAGTGTGTACCCAGAACCTCTGAATCTGACCTTATTAGGAAATAGTTTTTGCCATCATAATCAGTTAAAATGATATCATTTAGAATTGGGAATGTAATGGCAGAGCTGGGGATTAGAATTTAGATAATACCCAGCAGATTCCAATGCACCTCAGAACTGAAGGAGTGCCCAAATTCTTGTCTACAAAGTTAAAGAATTAAAATTATAGACCACCAGAGGATAAGGCATAGTGGGAGACTTTATTTTAAAAAGAATGGGAAGTTATAGAGATCTCCAGCCACCAGTGTAGAGAGAATACGTGGGAGAGGTTTTAACAAAATCTATGCTGTTCAGCTTGCTAAACAAGCAGAAAAATGAAAGATAACAGAGGGCCCCATCATGAGGAAAAAGGTTCATGTGGGGAAAATCTCGAGTGCCCTCTTATGCTAGCCATTAGGCCTTCCTTCCAAAGGCCTGGAAATTTAGAAGTTCTTCTCCTAGGGAGCCATGTGGAGGAAAGAAAAGAGGCTGAACTTTGTTTCAGTGACTTTTTAAGACCTTGGACAGGACAGGTAAGTCAGAGACAGCTGGTTGGTCCATACCTGACCAATCCGTTTTAGCATCTAAGTTTGAGCTCTAGCTAGACACCTCCCACTCAGGGGGAGGGGGTCAGGCCTGGAATCTGTGAACTTGCCTGAAACTGGGCAATCCTGAAATGGATGACTGATGTCCTTACAAGGAGATACAGAGACACGCCTGTGAGCACTGCAGTAGAGACTGGAGCTAAAGCTGCAAACCAGGTGTTGGGACTGTGGGAGCCACCCGCAGCCAGGAAGAGATAAAGAAGTGTTCTTCCCCAAAGCCTTAGCATGACCCTAAAGACTGGGATTTCCTAGCCATGGCCTCTAGAAGTAAGAAAGAAGAAACGTCTGTCTCATGATGCTGGCTCAAAGAATTTCTTTTTTTTTT